>APFE030653496.1:0-37623 GCA_000404065.3 Pinus taeda
TCTTCTTACCATGTCATTCTCTTCATCTTGTTCTTCTTGCAAGAATTTAGCCACAGGGAGAATCAGCTGGATAGGGAAGACAACCTCAGCACCATAAACCATCTTAAATGGAGAATTCCCTATGGATTTTTTGATGTTAACTCTATCATCCCATAGTGCAAACTTCAACTTGGAATCCCAACTCTTTTTGTTGTCCTCTAACAGAGTTTTGATTACCCTTACCAGACTCTTGTTGGATGATTCTCCAAGGCCATTGCCTTGAGGATAATATGAGGTAGAATGCACCACTTGAATGCCCATGGATTCATTCATGTCCACCAATTCTTTTTCCTTGAAAGCTGCTACATTATCAGTGACTAGTTTGGTTGGGCAACCAAATCTAGTCAAAATATTCTCATTCAAGAACTTTATGATAGCTTGATGATTGGCATTCTTAGTGGGTATAGCCTCAATCCATTTGGTGAAATAATCAGTGGCTACCAAGATCCATTTGTGTTGGCCACTGGAATGTGGGTTGATCTCACCTATAAAGTCCAAGCCCCACTGCTAGAAGGGACCATTGACATGTACTGGCTTCAAGGGCAGAGACTTTACCTATTGTCTTCCTGCAAACCTTTAACACTTGTCACAAGATTTCACAAAAGAAAACACATCAGAGAACAGAGTAGGCCAATAATACACAGCCCTAAGGATTTTGTGGGCTATGGTTTTCCAATAATGATGCCCTCCATAGATGCTAGAATGGAACTGGTGTATGACTTCCATAGATTGTTCTTTATCTAGACATCTCAAGAGGATTCCTGATGGGTCTTTCCAATAAAGCATATTTTTATTAATGCGGAATTTGTCTTATCGGAGTTTAATGGCCCGGGCTTGACTTGAGCTAAGCCCTGGAGGGACTTCTAACTTCTGCAAAAAATGAACTATGCTAGAATAACGTTCACAGGTGGCTAGATTTTCAGCCAGAGACTGATTCTGCTTTTTCTCTTCTGTTGCTCCCTCTGTCTACTCATCATATGAATTTAGACCCATGAAATTTATGTCTAACAAGCTGCAATTTTCTTCAGCCATAAGTTTAGCCAAGCCCTGGCCTTTGACAAGCTTAGTGGGCTTCACCTCTATGTTAAACTCTATGAATTTTGCAATCCATTTAGTTCTCTTTCCATGAACATCTCGTTGAGTTAAGACATCTTTTATTGAGGTTGAAGGTACATATGCAACTACTTTGGAATGCAGAATATAAATTCTGAATGCCTTTAAAGATTTTATGAGAGCATAAGCTTGTTTTTCAATAAGGTCATACCTTAGTTTAGGATCCCTTAGAGTTTTGTTGAAAATGGCCACGGGGTGCTTTATGCCTTCATCATTTTTCTGCAACATAACTACTGCAAGTGTGTCATAAGAGGCAAAGGAGAAGCTACAAAACTCCTTAGTGCAATCTAGGCTGATTAGAGTGGAAGCTTCTATGATAGCTTGCTTGATGGCTTCAAAAGAGCTTCTTACAACATCTGTCCATTTTATTTCTGATCCTTTCTTCAGCATGGAAGTGATGTGCTTTACTAGCTCTGCAAAGTTTGGAATGAACCTCCTTACAAATTTAATCTTACCCATGAAGTATTGAATGTCCCTTTTTGAAATTAGGATGGATAATGTCTGAATTGCTTGAACTCTTGTTGGATCAATCTTCACACCTTCAGTAGAAACAATATGTCCCAGAAGTTTGCCTTCTTCTAGAGAAAACTGTGACTTCTTTGGGTTAACTGAAATCCTAAATTGTCTACACTTTAGGAAGACCTTCTTCAAATGTTTCAAATGGTCCTTGTGATTGCTGGAGAAGAATGTTATGTCGTCAAGGTAAATAAGGACAAACTTGTCCTTCTCTCCCACAAAGGCTATGTCCATGGCCCTATGAAAAGTAGCCCCAGCATTCATGAGTCTAAAAGGCATCTTGGAGTACATGAAATTTCCCCAAGGAGTAGTGAAGGCGGTCTTTTCCTGATCTTCCAGATGTACAACAATTTGATTGTAACCTAAAAATCCATCTAAGAAAGACATGACTCTAGCCCCTGAAACTTTTTGCAACAAGTGTTCCATCTTAGGCAGGGGGTAGCTATCTTTTTTAGAGCACTTGTTCAGATTTCTGAAGTCAACACAAACCCTAATTTCCCCATTTTTATTTCTTACTATCACAAGGTTAGCTATCCACTTTAAATACCTTAGGGGAACTATGATTTTGGCATCGAACAACTTCTTGATTTCTTTCTCAATCAAAGGCAATAAGAGAGGGCTGATAGGTCTTAATTTCTGCTTAAAAGGGATGGCATTCTTTTCCAGTGGAATCTTATGCTGAATGATGTTGTGTCATAGGTTTTAAGATCACTGTATTCCCAGGCGAAAATATCAATGAATTGCTTCATGAGGGTGCAATACTTAGAATTCTGCGCAGAAGACAAATGAGTGGATAGATTTATGCATTTTGAATGGGCTGGGCTCCCTATATTATGTTTACAAACAACAAAATCATTTTATTTTTTGGTAAGCTTATAAGGCACATCGTTGTGATCGAACAACTTCTCTAGAGGCACCAATCCCTTGGGTATATGGTTACTAGGCAGCTGGACAATGCTTCCTCGGTTGATCTCATCCTTTAGCTTGGACTGGCCGCATTCTTCCATGGTTTAATTTTCTTGGTCGATGTGCGTTTCAGAAAATTCCTCAATGACTTGTAAAAACCTATTAATTTCATCATCGTCTTCAAAAAATTTCCAGTATTTGATGTTTTCAGGCAGAGACGGTCTATATTTCACCTGAAATTCATACATCAATTTAGGAGGCAAAGGAGGAATAAACATGCTAGCAAACATAGCAAGGGAATCAAAAAGCTGGTTCTTCATTCTCGGGATGTAAGAAATGCTGAAATTATTAAAAGAGTCCTTGAGCTTCCATACCTCATCTCTGTATGCTTTCAACCTTGGATGCTTTTCTTGGAAATTTTTATTGACCTGTTGAATGATGAGGTCTGCGTCTCCAAACACTTTTAGGCCTTTGATGCCCATTTCTTTAGCAGCGCTTAAGCCCAAATATCAAGGCTTCATACTTTGCTATATTATTTGTGTCTTGAAAGGTTAATTTGAAAGATAAATGAATGTATTCTTGTGTGGGGGGCACAAGGACTACACCTGCCCTTGCAGCTTCCTAAGAGCAAGCCCCATCAAAGAACATGTCCCAAATCTGTGGGCCTTCTTCCTTAGAGATCTGGAAAACTGGTCTTTTAAGCTCCATGGAGGCCTAGGATTCTTCAATATGAAGAATACAGGCTCCAAGATCAGTGTCAACAACATATATGGGATGATTAGTGGGATTCCTTTCATCGCTGATGATATAAGTCAACTGAGCTTCTCTATATAATCTCCTGCTCTCACCTCCGAAAATTGGGACAATAGCATAGGATAGATCATATTGTAATGATCCACCTAATCTCTTGATCCAACCTCTGGAATGTAACATGCCAAACTTGGGGGGTACATCTTCTATTGCAATATCCATCGTCATGCTTTTCATGTGCAATTGAGACAAAGTGATGGCTAGGTCCTTGATTAATCCAAGACATTTCACTTTCCTAGAGTCAAAAGAAAATAGGTCATGATAAGGCTTGGTAATGTCAAGGCCCAACTCATCCATGATAGCCTTGGGCATTACATTATGGCTGGCTCTAGTGTACAGAAGGTAGTTGTGAAGGATTTTATTATGAATAGTCAAAGAGACATAGAATGATGGGGAGTTTTCTTCACAATTTTCAATCATTAGGTTGAGAATAACAACTGGCTTTTCATCTTGTAGATTTACGTAGCCGGTGGAGGCTTGGATGGCTTTGGGCTCAAGGGCCTTGAGGATGGATCTTTTAGAGGACTCATTCTTCACTAGTTCAATCAAAGGCATAGGTATTCTTAGCTTATGAATTTCTGATTAAAAACTGAAAGGAGAAGGAGACTTGTCAAGGCCTCTTACCTCTTAAGCTGGAGCTTTGAGGATGATAGGATCAATTGTTGGTCGCTTTTGGATTTTAGCTTACTGTACTGCAGGGGCAACAACTCTTTGAATAGGAGTTTCTTTTGAATTATTCATCTTCGACCTCAGATTATATCTGTGTCGATCTTTAGTTTGCAGAGCAGCTTCACCATCCCATTCTTGGTTAATTTGGTCATTGAATAATGAATTTTCATAGGTAGCTAAGGTCAAACTACTCTTCTTCCATGACTACATTATGGAAAGGGGTCTTCACCCTTTGGTCTTCATTGGAATCTTTGCTTTTTTGCAAAATCTACAGCTGCTCATTAGCTCTTCTATATAGATTTGGATTTGGATTTCTAGGAGCAAAGGTATTGGGAACTCTTCCTTTCCCAGGGTGCTGGTCAACCTTTAATTTGGAGATTTTAGAGGCTAATGACTCAATAATTTTGGTCATTTTATCTATCTTGGGATCTAAAGATGATGAAGACTTGCCCCTTTGTCTTCTTCTATCAACATTTCCCTTGAGCTTCTTTGTAGCCATGATGTTTGATTCCACTTCCAAGGCTGCATACTACATATTAGCCAAAGTAGCACATCACCTCTCCCTCAACAGTAGGTAGAAGTCAGAATCAAAAGCATTGGCATAGGTGACTTTACCAGAGGTAGTGGTGGGTTTTATTTCAGCTGGTATCTTGTTGTACATGCAGTTAAACCTTTTATGAAAATTAGACAACAACTCACCATTTTCCCTCCTTAAGTTCCCAAACTCAGCGTGGTAGTAGAGGAGATCCTTCTTATCCCCTCAATGATTTAGGAATGCATCGTCTAAAGCCTCAATATTTGCTATAGATCTCGGGGTTAGTTCTCTGAACCATTTTCTAGCCTCTCCATCTAGGCTTTGGACAAAGACTCTCATCCACACATCATCTTCACTAATGTCCAAGTTATCAACATAGCTATAGAATGATTCAAGATGTTCTTCAGCTGTAACACCTTCAATCCTAGTGAACTTAGGCCTATACTTCTGATATTCTCCAGTGGGCATGGCATTCAAAGTTGTGGGCAGTACTAGAGGCCAATACCTAGTAGCTATGATTCTTTCCATTTTGGTAGGTACTTGTGGTCCTGCTATAGTTGTGGTGGCTATAAGAGTATTGGCAGTCTGAATGATAGAGGGTTGAGGAGTGACTGACAAGACTAAAGGAGTATGATGGATAGAAGGTGAGGTTTCCTTTGGGCTTACAACAAAAGGAAAACCTAAAGAATAAGGAGCTTTATGATACTCTCAGATTTTTTCTTCACTGCTAGTATTAGATGCTATACTCTCAACATGTATTTGTTCTATTGCAGGATTTTCTTGAAGAGATATAGAATATTGTTGAGGTTTACCTGAACCTGATGCTCCTTTCTACAATGCCTTTCTCTCTTTGACGATTTTTTCAGGGTCAGGTACTGGGTCAGTTTGTGGCTTCTGTGGAATTTTCCAACTATGCCTCACAAACTGAGCCAGAACTATGAAGTGGAGTCGCCAAGAGGTTCATCCTTCAGTAGAGTCACTAGATAGATGATTACAACGAAAAAAGTGCCCAGAATTTGTCTATCATCAAAGCTGGATCTCTGTCGTCTCCCACGGAAGTTGAGCTTCAGTTTCCTTTCCCCAGAAACATCGTCAATTATGTTATCACTCTGGGAAACTCTCCTAGGTTGCAGCTCGGAGATGTCTGGTTAACATATAATCTTCAATATTGTTCTCTGAACTATTGGAATTAATGATGGTATGGATCAATCTAGATAACCATTTCAGCTCTGTTTTTCACTCAAGACATGCATGAACACCCTCAGCTTTACAAGGCTTTAGACTGCTAATGCTCAACAATTTGTGGATTCAATGGATATATGGAGAATATTGACTGTACTGGCAGATGCATGTATATAAACACATATGAATGGCTAGCTACAGGCAGTAAAAGAAGCTTGCAAATCTAATTTATCAACACAGAGATAAGATGACAATTATCTGGCATTAGATACAAAAAAAAACATGAACAACGTATTCAAGTGCAAGCTTAGAACAGAAGAGGAAATGAACATTGAACATATAATAGAAAAAGAAGCTTGTATTTGCTAGAATGAAGATGAGAAGCTTGAGTAGCAAAGTCTCAATAGTCTCTACAAGTTGAACCCTTATTACATTTAGCTTTGAGCCATTTGTAGGCCTTTTACAATGCTCCTGACCTCTCAAAGGCTCGGAGTGTCCTAACCTATCCTCTTTGTCCTTTAACTGTTTGATGCCCTGACTAGGCAAGCATGGGCTCGGAGGTTTCTTCTTCTGATAGAAGAATAACCACATTTGGGTGTGTTGCCACACTAGTAGGGAAATTTCTTGTGCCAGAGATGCCCCATGATCGTTTGTTTTTCTTGGCTAAGCTGCGCTATCGATGCCCATGATTGCTTCTCAGCCTTTGTCTTCCGGCAGTTATTTCTCGACCTTTGTTATGTGATAGAATGGGTCTTCAGACCTCTGTTATCTTTTAAAGGTGAACAATGACTTTTTCTATTTTAAACAGAAAACGCTACAACTATGAGAAATCCCGCCAAGCTTTTAACATTTCAGACTTCAAAAGTCCTTAATTATGGCCTATCCCTCTATCGGGTCTACCCTTAGGGTCACTATCGCATGTCGCAGATGGCATGTTCCTATGTTCCCTTTGTATTCTGGAATGTGTTAAAAAAAACACTAAAAATACATGAAAAATGGCTTTGGCGGACCTGAAAACATTATAAAATTTCATTCCCGAACCCTTTCGAGTTCACGACCTATCGCATCGTCACTACCCCTTGGCTCCCTTTGTATTTCGTTAAGTAACGAAATACATGAAAATGCATTGAAAATAACTTTCCCGTGGACCTCAAATATTATATATTTCCCTTACCGAACCCTTTCGGGTCTGGGTATTCTCGCATATTGAAAACCCCAGCTTCCCTTTGTATTTTATAAATATGTAAAAAACTGCAAAAATGCATTGAAACTGGACTTTCTGCGGACCTCAAATATTATTAAATAATATTTAAAATACTGTTGAGTCTGCATCATCGCATCGTGCATATGCTTGTATAAAGGTCCTGCTCCTTCGTAATGTTCCGACATGATATTGCGATGCGACTTGTTAAAATCACATATCACCCAAGCCAACGGTCTTTATATAACACAACATATGTCCCCGCCGATTGAGACCTGCCTATTCGATCATCAGAATCGCTGAACGGGGGTGTCTTGCGTCCAGTCCTAAGTCCTCCTCTGCGTAGCACCAATTGCAATTTACCACTTAGATCTGGGCTGTTGATCGGCTAGATCTAACGGCTGCTGTGCATTGCACTGTGTAAGCCTGCGATTCATGATTTTTCACTGTTTGTTTCTATGTTTTAGCCTCCCGATAGTGTTTTTCTGCCCTTCCAAGGGCTCTTGGCATGCGATTGTTTTGCTCTTTGAACGATCCTTAAGCAATTTTGAAGTCTTCGTGGAGTGTTTTGGATGCATTTTGGGCCACATCCCGACAAGGCTAACACTTATAATTGTTCATTTCTAGCATTATGGTTAGAAAAAAAGAAACACGGGCACTACTTATCTAACATTGGTTAATTGCATGATGTTGATCTACGATGAGTTCATGATTATTACTGTCAATCTTTTTACATTTGTTTTTCGATGCATTGCTTAATGCTAGAAGATATATATGTTGTTGCCACTATGTCATGTTTCTGGTATGGAAATTTTATTGATGGTATTGGTTGGTATATGATATATTTTTGATCAATTTTTTCTACTACACTTGAGAGAATATTCAATGCTACAAAAGGTCTTCAGTCATTGATGAAAACTCCAGATATGTTCCTACTGAGATACTTTTTGATGGCTGAGATGTTGAGAGTATACATGTGTTATCATATATCATCTATTGTTGTTGCTACATATTAGTATTCATGGATTCCATATCTTATCATCATGTATCATCATTGTCCCATATTTTAGTGCAATGGTCGTGAAGATACCTATGTTGTAAAGATTGTAAAATTCTACCATGGGATATTGGATGTCAAAGTGCATACCACCAGAAGGTCAAATATATGCTCAAGGGGAGAATGGTCCATATGAGAGGTCATGGTCATATATTGTAGGCGAGCTTTTGCTTCACATCAACATATCATATTTATAGTATGGGGCACCTCAGGGGAAGTACTTCTCTTGGATTGGTTTTTCCCTTTGCCCTTGATGTCAAAAAGGGAAAGAAGGGCTTGGTGTTTTGTAGGAGGTTGACATTAAGTCGAAAGGGGGAGATTGTTGGCATTATGGTTAATGTGTTGGTCTTAATGTCAACCCGGATATCAATTTGTCATGTCTCAGTGCAAAATTGGTGATCCTAGTTAGGCTGTGGATGAATGATGATTCTTAATGATACATAGATTTGCAGATGATATGAATGCTTGATCAAGTGATGAAGAGGACAAGGAGGGCATTGGAAGCCTAGTAACAAGTTTAATTTGAAGAATTTGAAGTTTTCAAATCCATACACTACTCTTGTGAGATAAAATCACATACATACACATGTTTCATGAATAAGATTCACGTACAAGACCCTGCACATGAAAAATAAAAAACCGTGAGAATTTCCCAGGGTAATCTCCCAAGGTTTTGGTGTGACAAAGTCTATCTAATTTTGTCAACTATTACCATCAACAAATCCAAGGGATTTTCTTGTGGTATTGGAAATAAAAAAAGGTTATAAAAAGGAGAAGGACATTGAATAGTAGATTGTGCATTCGTAGTGTTTCTTGTGATTCTTATCATACATGTGTGCACAAGGGCACAAGGAGGAGGCCTAGATATGAGAGATCTAATAGAAATAACTATTGTTTGGTCTGACCTCTAATATGTCAAGTCATTTTCTTGCAAGAATAGATCTAATGGATTGATTCCATAAAAGTATGTTTCAATACGAATTTGATTATGAATGCAAGGATCAGGTAGTTCATTATGTGTTGCAGATGCTCACATTTGGTTGATTCATTACATGTGTAATGTTAGTGATGTTTTGGCTGCAGATATCAGTGTGTTGATTTAATAATGTATGCAAAGACTTGAAACAAAGTAGTATGCATAATGTTTTTATTGACATGGTTGTTTTATTAGGGAAGATATTGGGTTTGTAGAGAAGATATGTTGAGGGTACTAGAAACTGCCAACATACAGGGGGTCTCCTCGATATGAAGTCCCAACTATACCTCACATTGTTTGGAGTAGGAGCCCCATCTGGGAAATACTCTTGGCTACCATAATCTTAATGATTTTCCTTGGTTGCAATAAAAAACATAAGAGACTACACATATAATTTTGAGATAACAAATAAGTTAGCCTTTTCAAGTACTTGATTGAAATGTGTATAAAGGTTATTTCACAAATAGAAAAGAGAGTAATTATTTAGAAGAAAAGTAATAGTACTATCCTAATTAAGACAGACACATATATCTAAATAATCATTAATTATCTTACGAAATAGTTCGCGAAGAAATAACAATCACGAAAACAATATATGCACAATTCAAAGGTATATACTAAATCCATTGAAATGGTTTATTTTCTTTAGTATGTATAAACACAAACATACAATGAAAATAATGAAGGAATAGTATTACAACATTCATGATATATGCATGAAAGTATGTCAAGTCTAAGATCTTCAAATCATTAAGTGAAAGTCCCAAGATAGACGATTACAATGATACATCACTAGCTCCAATAATGGAACATTAAGCCACCACTCACTCCTCAAAAGGATGATCTTCTCTCCTATGCATCACTTGAGAAGCTAGGATGAAAAGACTTTTGCTTGAGCTATGAGGGTGTATTTATAACAAATGAGGTGACTCTCGACCTCCCTTGTGACTCTCGACCTCCCTCATGACTCTTGGGATCCCATAAAATTTTCCACATTCCATGTGTGATCCTTGGGCTTCCACACATTTTACATTTTCTAATTTTTTGGGAAATACAAAATTACAATCCACAACTTGTGGAAAAATACATGAACAACATAAGACTTTGTGATGACACTTTGAGGAGCCATAATTATGTGAGTATGACACGAGAATTCATTGTAGTTTCTATTGATATTCATCTTTGGAGTAAATTGAGTATGGTTTACCTGAGGTTTGTTGTGGCTTCTGTTCATCCTTGAAGCAAATTGAGTCTGATTTACCTCGTGATCTACTTTATGCCTTTACTGACAATTGTCATACTATTCATTATTCTTTGCTGCATCAAGATAGCTTTTAGTGGAGGTCGACAACTTCTGTGATTGAGATGCTTCTTTAGTATATCCAAGACCTGTCTTTATCAGAGGAGAACGCTGCACTTTGATAATTTCATTCAAGGTTTTTGATCCTTTAGCAAATCTAAGATTGAGAGATTTCGTTTTCTCAAGATCCTTTCTTAGACCCACAATTTCACATTCTAGTTTTTCTTTTTCAACAAGTTGATATGTCAAGGTATCTATAATCATATTCTTTTCTTCTAAATAGATTTTAAGTTTATAGATTTCTTCATGAAGGTCATCTTCTTCTAAATCATCCCAAAAATTATCGTCGCATTAAGCCATTAGAAGTCTATAGTCATTACTATTTTCATCTTCATCACTATTTGATAGACCATTGCTATCTTCATGAGTATAGTAACTCTTTTTACTTAAACTTTGTTTTCTATTCCATTTTGCATATTCATTCCCTTTATCATATTTATCTTTATGAGGACATTTGGTAGCATAATGACCGACTCTACCACAGGTAAAACATTTGAAGGGAAGTTTACCTCTAAATCTTCTGGAACCCCGTTGAAGCTTATTGACAAAGTTTACTTCATCTTCCTCTTTTGAAATATGTCCTAATTCATTGAGTTCTTCCTTTCCTTTTGCTGAAGCTTTAAATGCAACTTCTCTCATATCTGATGGGCCTCCTTTTCTCATCTCAAAGGCAGTTAAGATTCCGTGAAGCTATGTCATAGTGATAGTCTGCAGATCCTATTTTTCTTCTATGGCAGATACTTTTGATTCAAATTTAGCAGACAAGGATCTTAAAAATTTCTCAACTAAAGTAACTTCCTTTATATCTTCACCCAGATTCTTCATATAATTGACAACCTCATATGTACGTAAGAAGTATCTAGCTATACTTTCATCATTATGCATCTTAAGAGTTTCATATTTAATTTTGAGAGTTTGAAGTTTAGCCTGTTTTACCTGCGAGTCTCCTTCATAGCTCAGAACGATTTTCTCCCATATTTCTTTGGCTAATTTGAGCTGCATAAATTCAACAAACTTTGATTGTGACAGACTTCCTAATAATGTATTGACAGCCTTGGCATTGGTTTCATATTGCTTTTTACCTACCGTATCTATAGCAATTGCTGATGGAAATGTATATCCTCCTTCCACAATTTCCCAGACATCCGTTCCAAGTCATTGTAGATAGGTTGTGGTTCTTATCTTCCAATAAACAAATTTGCTCCCATCAAAGATTAGCGGTCTAATGGATCCCACACTTTCTTGATTATTCATGATGATGGATCTCCCTTCAAGTGATCAAGCCTCTTCTGAAGGACCTGCTCTGATACCAATTGTTGGAAATAATACAACGAGGGGGGGTGAATCAGTATTATCAGATTAATAAATTTATTAATCAAACATATTTGTATACACTACTTTAGCTAAGTGAACTAGCGTGTACACATGACTATACTTAAAGCAACCAGCGTATATGCAAAGAACTTTTGATTTACCCAATTTAGCATGCATTGAACTTTAACTAGTATATCAGAGATTTATTAGACAATGTAGTAAAAGAAGAATAAAGCATCACACATAAGAGACACACATGAACACCAAGATATAAGGTGGAAACCCAATGTGGGTGAAAACCACCTGATGATGTCGTCTCTGTCTTCTTTTAGTAATAAGAAAATCTGTTTACAACATTTTACTGGTGCAGACTCATACTAGTACACAGGCTTCTACCTGCAGAAGGTTGGTACCTACCTTCTCTCATTCTCCAGATTCTACTGGAAGGGAGCTACAACCCCCTAGCTCTTGTACTATCTAATATGTTTACTAGTATGTAGGTGCTATCCTACAAAAAACTGCACTCTTCTACCAGGGACCACGTTTCATGAATTTTCAGACTAGATACTCCTGGAACACAACACCACAATCTGAAGTCCACGTTTCGTTCAATTTTTATACTGGACCCATCAAAAACATCATAACTGCAATACAATCATCAAGTACATCTGCATCAACCAATCACTGAACTTGAATATGATTATTCAAAATACTGTCCCCAGAATACAGTCACCAGAACCCAAAGCAGAACCTAGAACTCTATAATAGCAAACAGAAACAACTGAAACATACTTTATAAGGTATACACTATTTCCATGTGTTGAACCTGCGTGTATACATGCTTTTATCAAAGCCAACCAACATACACATGTGAATATTATTTCATAATTTTTCAGCTATTCTAGACTTCAATTATACCCATATCATGATATTTACAGAACAACACATGCATTAGTATTTAGATCTAGATTATACATGATCAAACCATATAATGATAATTCAATTTAAGCCTTAAGATCCAGATCCATCATTAGATCTTATCGTTCATCAACCGCTAAGGTTCATCCTTGGTTCAGATCTAGCAAAGCACCATAAGCCAATCACCTACATACTAGATCTCACACTTCATCAGATATTCGATACTTGCACACCTTGGCCTAATGATCTTCTCCTCCTTATATAGCTTAGGTATTTCTCAATACCATGGATCAAAACCACTTAGGACCAATACCTTGGACCAAATATCTACGGTCAATACCTCAGACCTTATACTTTGGACCAATACCATGGATCAAAATACCTTGGACCAAATACCACAGACCAAAAAGCTTAGTTTTCCAACATATATGCACTTTTCCTTCTGTGAAAGTGTGTGTGTACGTATACGCGACTTGTGTTCAGTGAACATGCACGTATATGCAGCTTGGTCAATGTGAACCTGCATATACCTCTTTTTCTTCATTCTTTGCAGTCTGATCTGTAATTCTTTGCTATTGTCATGCTTCACCATGATATTTCATATGAGTGAGTTGCCATCAAGGACAACACTTGTATCATAATGCCAACAATCTCCCCCTTTGGACTTGATGGAAACAACAAACAACACCAAGTCACTCTCCCCCTTTGACATCAAGGGCAAAGGGTGAACAAAGATATTCTCTCCCTTTGACATACATTATGCTATTCATGCTCCCCTTGAGCACAAGCAAAGTCTGCAATTTTTTTTTCCAAAAGAATAACATGACTCTATAACTCAACTATGTGAGGATGACCTTCCTATCACCAATGACACATACATACATCCATCTCCCAACCAAGTGGGGATATACCAAATTTGACTCATCCACCCAGCCAAGTGGGGATATACCAATTGTTTTTACATGATAGAAACAATAAATATTACATCATCCATCCCAGGTAAAGTGGGGATATAAATTACATCATTTGTCCAAGAGGAATTATTCAAATGTATGAGAAGACATATCACACCCTAGAATTTTACATGACTGAAGCAAGAAATGATATAAATATCAGAAACCATAGCTAGAATCAGCAACCATAATTCCAACAATGTTGAATGTACGTGAAGGTTAATGCTCCCCCTGAACCTGTGCTACCAATGATCAAGGCATATTTTTCAGTCAGATAAAATTAATGAACAGAGAATATAGACATTAATCATAAATATCAGTCAGAGCACCCATATCAGATCCTGCCCCATTGTTTTTCTTATCTGAAACACATATACGCTCTTTGACCCATAGCAACCCACGTGTGTACTTGACTCTACTTTATGAAACACACGTATAACAACCTTTTTCTAAAAAAATGGATTTAATAGCAGGATGATGCAACAACTACTCCCATCTTTTGTCTGAGATATTCAAATGTCTCTTTGGGTAGTGGTTTGGTGAATATATCAACAACCTGTTCTTTGGAGGGAACATACTCCAATTTGACCTTTTGTTCAAGCACTTTTTCACGTAGAAAATGGTATTTGATGGGTATGTGCTTGGTCTTGGAGTGAATGACTGGGTTCTTTGAAATACTGATGGCACTTGTATTATCACATAAAATGGAGATGGGTGGAGTACATGTGAGCTGAATGTCTTGCAAGGTTTGCATCATCCAAAGTAGTTGTGTGCAGTGAGATGCAACAACCACATATTCTACTTCCGCTGTAGATAGTGCAATTGAACTTTGTTTCTTGCTGAACCAAGACACTAACCTGGAACCCATATAGAATGCACCACCACTAGTGTTTTTTTGTCATCAACACTTCCTACACAATCTGCATCTGTATATGCATGGAGAGTGAGATATGTATCTCTAGCAGACCATAAACCAAAGTTTTGTGTTCCTTGAAGATATTTGAGAATTCTTTTGATTGCCTGAAGGTGTGATTCCTTTGGATTTGTTTGGAATATTCCAACGATTCAAACTGCATGCATGATGTCAGGTCAGGTACCTATTAGATAAAGTAGACTGCCAATCATGGATCTATAAGTTGGTTTATGTACTGATATTGATTCATCATTTGAGATGAGACTGCATCCTGTTACCTTTGGGGTGCATACAAGTTTAGAATCTTCCATTCCGTACCTTTTCAAGATCTATTTGAGATATTTGGTTTGTGAAAGAAAAATACCATCTTTATTTTGTTGAACTTGTAGACCAAGAAAATAGGTAAGCTCACCAAGAAAAGATATTTCAAATTATTGCTGCATTATTGAAGAAACATTCTGACTCATGGATTCTTCATTGCTACCAAAAATGATATCATCAACATAAACAACAATTATTAGAAATTTATCAGTGTCAATATTTGTATATAGATTGCTATCTATTGACCCTTTTGAAAAACCCTGTTGAGCCGCATAACTTTGACAAACTTTGATTGTGACAGACTTCCTAATAATGTATTGAAAGCCCTGGCATTGGTTTCATATTGCTTTTTACCTGCCGTATCTATAGGAATTGTTGATGGAAATGTATATCCTCCTTCCATGATTTCCCAGACATCCATTCCAAGTGATTGTAGATAGGCTGTGGTTCTTACCTTCCAATAAAAAAGGATTCTCCCATCAAAGATTGGTGGTCTGATGGATCCCACGCTTTCTTGATTACTCATGATGATGGATCTCCCTTCAAGCGATCAAGCTTCTTTTGAAGGACCTGCTCTGATACCAATTGTTGGAAATAATACTGAGAGGGGGGTGAATCAATATTATAAGATTAATAAATTTATTAATTAAACATATTTGTGTACGCTACTTCAGCTAAGTGAATTAGCATGTACATGCGACTGTACTTAAAGAAACCAGCATATACGCAGAGAACTTTTGATTTACCCAATTCACCCAATTTATCATGCATTGAACTTTAACTAGTATATAAAACATTTATTAGACAATGTAGTAAAAGAAGAATAAAGAATCACACATAAGCAACACATATGAAAACCAAGATATAAGGTGGAAACCCAATGTGGGTGAAACCACCTGCTATTGTCATCTCTGTCTTCTTTTAATAATAAGACAACATTGTACTGGTGTAGACTCATACTAGTATGCAGGCTTCTATCTATAGAAGGTTGCTACCTTCTCTCATTCTCCAGCTTCTACTGGAAGGGAGATACAACCCCCTATGTCTTGTGCTAGCCAATATGTTTACTAGTACGTAGGTGCCAGCCTACAGAAAACTCCACTCTTCTACTAGGGACCATGTTTCATGAATTTTCAGACTAGATACTCATAGAACACAACACCAAAATATGAAGGCCACGTTTCATTCAATTTTTATACTGGACCCATCAACAACATCATAACTGCAATACAATCATCAAGTACATATGAAAAAACCAATCACTGAACCTGAATCTAATTATTCAGAACACTGTCACTAGAACCCAAAGCAGAACCCAGAACTCTGCAACAACAAATAGAAACAACTGAAACATACTTTATAAGGTATACACTACTTCCATGTGTTGAACCTGCATGTATACACACTTTTATCAAATCCAACCAGAGTACACATCTGTAAATATTATTTCATAATTTTTTAGCTATTCCAGACTTCAGTTATATCTAGATCATGACATTTACAGAATAACACATGCATCAGTATTCAGATCTAGATTATACATGATCAAACCATATAATGATAATTCAATTTAAGCCGTAAGATCCCGATCCATCATTAGATCTTATCCTTCATCAATCGCTAAGGTTCATCCTTGGTTTAGATCCAGCAAAGCACCATAAGCAAATCACCTATGTACTAGATCTCACTCTTCATCAAATATTCAATACTTTCACACCTTGGCCTAATGATCTTCTCCTCCTTATATAATTTTAGGCCTTTATCAATACCATGGATCAAAACCACTTAGGATCAATACCTTGGACCAAATACCTAGGGTCAATACCTCAGACCAAATACTTTACACCAATACCATGGATCAAAATACCTTGGACCAAATACCATGGACCAAAAATCTTAGTTTTCCAACATATACACGCTTTTCCTTCTGTAAAAGTGCGTGTGTATGTATATGTGACTTGTGTTCAGTGAAAATGCATGTATACGTAGCTTGGTCATTGTGAACCTACGGATACCTCTTTTTTTCATTCTTTGTAGTATGATCTGTAATTCTTTGTTGTTGTCATGCTTCATCGTGATCTTTCATCTCAGTGAGTTTCCATCAAGGACAACACTTGTATCATAATGCCAACAAATAAACCACATGAAAAGAAGATCCATAGTACCCAAAATCAACATGCATTCATTTAAATAACAACAAAGCTACACTTCTCTTGAAGTGCGACACTTAAGATGCAACCTTTTCCGACACAAGTGTTGAATATAAAGCGCAATTCCTTGGAAATGTGTCCAACACGTCCCCATTATATATAGGATCCACTAATGAAATATAATGCGTTGGAGTTTGCTTTTAAAGGTGTGCCATAACTAGCTTTCACAAAAGACGACACTTCCCCTAACAAAAGATGACACTTTGGATTTATTTAGAAAGGAACCTGAAAAATTAGAGAACAAGTATAAGATCACTCTAAAAACTCAAAATGGAAATTTACATGATCAATGGGAGTCTCCAAAATTTCAATGTAGGCCAAATTTGGAGGGTGTTTTAGTAGCAACAACAAGATCTAATGACCAATCTTTGAGATCTATATGCTACTTGTATTATTCATAATGCATACACACACATATTTGCTTTTGAATAGTCACGCACATTATCTGATTAAATGAACCTTGATTTATATTGTTTCTTGTTATTGAATATGGTCATTATTGTTATTGGTTGATGAATGTTAGGGCTTGATGAGGGAACTGTGATGTATAGTTTTCTTCTAGTGTTTGAGAATTGTTATATGTACATTGTTATTCTGCATAGTAAGCACATACATATGCAAATTTCTTAAATGCAAGTCGTGTATATATTCTTATGGACAATTTTTTGTATGAAAAAGGTTGTTGAAGAGGTTTTTATGTATGGTACAGGATAGAGGCTTATGAATCTAATGTTTTTATTTGTATTTTATTGAAGATAATGCTATTATCCTCATGGCTGCCTATTGATGATGCTACTTTGAGTTTGCTGCTAACAATGATATTGCAAAGTGTGATAATGGTTGCATGGATGAGTCTAGGGTTATAATTTGGCAATGCTGATTAGAAATAGTTTGACTTGATATTGGACAATGTTTGGGTTGGTTGATGAGCAAATAATTTGACTTGGTTAGTGTTGCTAAGATTTGGCCTAGTATATAAGTGACTTGGTTGTAGAGGGGTGATTGGTATCTTAGTTTTCAATTATATAGTTTGAGCATATTTGTATGATCAATATTTGGTTTCAGAGATGATATTGGTATCTTGATATTAAATTATTAAGTGATTGAGAATATTGTTGTTTGTGGGTCTAGTTTGAAAATTTGATGAAACATGGCCTACAGTTTTGATATGTGTTTGAGTCAAGTGGATCTAGTGTCAAATATTTTGAAATGTGGTCCACAGAGATTCTGAGGGTTAGAGCCTTCAAATAGGTAGTAGGAGCTTCCTTCTGGTGAAAGTCGGTAATTTGATGAGGAATTAGTATCCTCCTTCTAGTAAGAGATGAAGAAACCAGAGGTGGTATCCTCCCACAGGTAGGAGATCGCGCACTGGTAAAAGTATGTGACACTAGAAGATGTAAAATATTTTATTTATAATAAGAAAGAAGACATAGATGAAAACTATGTTGGTTTTATCACAAATAAGGTTTCCACCTCAAAATCTAGTGTCCCTATGTGTTATTTGTTGATTTGTTTCTCTTTGACTTTATCACATGTTCCTTATAATACATCGTTGCTCTGCTAACTAACTTAATAATTGATGAACATTGTGATAGATAAGTAATCTACATATATGGATTTTGCATTCATTAAAGTAGTGTACATGTGTGGAATGTATGAAGGAAAGTCACATATAAATTTATGAATATACAATTGGAGATTAATTGAAATGAAATTTTGATCCACATGCCCACCTGCCCGCCCCCACCCCCGCCTCCCAATTATTTGTAACAGTTATTGGATATTTTCCATTCTTTCAATGGTGTATTTTATCTTCAATATTGTCATGTCAAGAGATAGATTCCTCATTAGAGTTGGTTCACTCCTAAAATGGTTTGGAATTTCTCGATAGGAGGATTAAGGCCATAAATAAATCCATAATATTAGAGATGTACACTTTTTTAGAAATATTGAGAAGGGGGGTGGGTGGTGGGGGTGGGGGTGAATTAGTATTTCATTTCAATTAATCTTCAATTACATATTTATATTTTTATGCGCATCTTTCCTTAAAGAAACTTGCATGTGAATGCGCTTTTAATGAACACAACTAATGCCTATTTAGATTACTTGTCTTTTTATAGTTTTAATCAATTATTAACTGAATATTATCCAATGGATATAAACATATTCAACACCATTAAGCATATGAGCATGTAAATCATAAGAGTATAACACATCAACACATAGGGACACTAAGATTTTTAGGTGGAAACCCAATTTGGGATAAAACCACCATTGTTTCCATCTTTGTCTTCTCCCTTATTATAAATAAAATCTTCATTACATCTTGTACTGGTGCAGACTCTTACCAATATGGAAGTTCCTACCTATGGGAGGATACCAACTCATGTTTATCTAGCTCCAAATGGAAGGAATCTACTACTCTCTAATCAAGTTTACTAGCTCCTATCAGAAGGAAGCTCCTACTCCCTCACTAAACGATCCAACCCTCAACACATTTTTGGACCACGTTTAAAAATATTTCACATTAGAGCCACCCAACTCAAACAAAAAACCTACATGCCATATTTCATCAAATTTTCAAACTAGACCCACACCAACCATCATGCTTAATCATTGAATACCAATAACCTTTCTGAAACCAAATATTCATCAAACAGAATAACTGAATACCAAGAATACAAACTACCCCACCTCAACCAAATCAATGATCAAACCATGCCAGATATCAAATTCTTGGCTCATCAAGCAAACCTTACACCATCATACAAAATCACAAATGTCAAACTTTTTATGCAATAATGAATCAGCTGAATGAACAATGCATAATCAATTCATTGTCATAACCAAACAACATCACAAACCCTGACCATTATACACGATTGTCATTAAGGAAACCCATGTATATATGCACTTTTCATGAATAACATTAGTTTACAGATCTTATTTTACTATGATGAATAACTAGATACCAAAACCTTTCTGCAACAAGCTAATCATGATGCCATTCAAACCCTCTTTTCAATAAGTTAATTATGATGCCATTCAAACCCTATCTTCAAAATGTTTATCAAAATCCCAAATGGAAATCCATTCAAACATCATTTACTAATCAATCAACAACAAGACAACTACCAACTAAATGCTCTCATGCATGAGAATCAATAACAAGAAACAATATTAATCAATTAATTATATTTACTTAGCTAGTATATGTGACTATTTTGAGAAGGATCCACATATGTACATGATATTCCGGAACAAAGCCCGCATGTATATCTTAGAAGAATCAATCATTAAATTTTTTCTACAATAAATCACAACTGTTATGCAGACACATTCTCAATACTCATATCTAGAATAAACTATATTCTCTATACTCATAGACACACCAACATATTCTCCTTTCCATAAAACTTCCTTCAACCAATATTATATATGTGCACTAATTATTTCATAAATAGACCATATTTGAAAAAATATCATAGGTTAGTAAAGAAATATAGACCAAACACTAGATAAAAAGATCTATAGATTACTCTATATCTGACCATTACAACACATAGATCAACACTTGTTAATCACTGCAAACAATATATCTAGCTCTGTCTCACGTTGTCTCCCAAATCTGCATCACACCCATCTGATATTCAATCCTTATGCCCTGGTGCACCCCTGTTCAAAAGTAAATCACATCGAATATTTCATAAAAAATGCACACTTCAACTGCTCAATCTCCTTCTCATTTTATAGCCTTTTTCCTTACCAATACTACCGACAATTCCCTTGGATTTGTTGACGGGAATAATTGATAGGATCAAATAGATTTTGGTGACACAAAACCGTGAGAGATTAATATCCCATGTTTTTTTATTTTTCCATGCTCAGGGTTGCGTACACGACTCTTGTTCATGAAACCTACGTATGTATGGGACTTTCCTTCACAGGAGTAGCATATGGTCTTGCAAACTTCTACTTCAAAAGTAATCCGTGACTAAGCTACAAATTCACTCCTCATATTCTGAAATATCTGCAACACTTCAACAAACCTCTGCAACACCTATGCAATCATTAAGAGCATCCTCCATCCATGATCTAGCTAGGCACATCAGTTCTACACTCAACCATAATGTGACATAGTGTGACAAGAATGCGTAGCAGAGTCATGAGGTTGACATCAAGGAAAACACATTAGCCATAATGCCAAGAAATCCTCCCTTTGGACTTGATATCAACCTCTTGCAAAACGCTGACTCCTTCTCTCCCCCTTTGACATCAAGGAAAAAGTGTAGAACCAAGATGAGAGAATTACTCCCCCTAACATGAGTGCAATTGCAAGATATAACTCTAATCAACACCACAACCTCTGATACTGACCATTCTCCCCCTGAGCATATACAGGAGCTTATGATTTGCCAAGGCTTTATGAAGTAAATACATGGTTGTGCATAAGCACCTGTAACTGACATATACTTCTTCTATGAACCCAAGTTTTACATCAGTCACTCAAATCAATGGGTTTACATACATGAATTTGATCCCAATAGCCCATACATGACTGATGATGAAAATGTTTATAATATGGATCCCTTCATGACACATACACCAAAAGATGGTGATACATAGCTATAAATGTTCTCTCCTTTATGGATGAACAACATTCAATATCTCCATCATCGCAAGCATTAAGTAGCATACTGAATATAATCAACATAACATAGTGACAATAACATATATATATTTCAACAGGAAATGTTAGAAAAATGATCACAAACAATAATATGAACCTGATATAGATTAACATATTTTCATAAAATCGAAGCACTATATAGGCATCATCAATAGTTTAAAATAAATCAATCTCAAAACCATAATGCCAACAATGAATTGTTTGAAGCATATGAGAATATCCCCCCAAGTCTGTGCCACTCCTTTATCACCATAGAAAATAATACGCGACTATCTAAATCAAGAACCGTGTATATACACGACTGCCCTTCATAAGAAACACATAGACAATGTAAAACACTAAATTTTGCTCATAACCAAATATCCACAACTCCCCTTGAACATGTCATATCTTTTCCTAAACACAAGAACTTTAGCATATGCAACATTAGTAGAATAAATCATCTTCATAAAAAACACATGAAGTTATTATCACATTTGATCTAATGAATGAACACACATGCATAGCTCCCCCTGAGATCATGCACCACTGATCCCAAGGAACTAATTTTAATTAAGCTATCATCTTCTTCACATGAATTTTTGTAGTCCTTTCAAAAATAAACATCAGATATAATAGACTGCATTGGAAGCTATGTTCCCCTACTCTGAATCTAGAGAGGAGGAACTTGACTTCTTATTTCTTCTTGGATTTTTCTTTAGAACATATAATTTGTATGCATTTTTGAATCCTTTTAATATAAATTTTCCAGTGTCTTCATCTATAATTTTAGATCCATTTGATGTAAATATAATTACATGCCCGTTATTAGCTATTTTGCATACACTTAGAATTTTTTTCTTTAGTCCTTCAACCAATAATACATTAGTTGCTTCTATATTCTTAACATCAAAATCAAAAGTACCCTTTCCTAGTACCTTTGTAAGTGAACTATTTCCAAGAATAACCTTACCACTCTTATTTTTCTTGAGAGAGATAAATTTTCTCTTATTTATAGACATGTGATGAGAGAATCTGCTATCTATGTACCGTTGATCTTCTTATTGAAATGAATACAAAGCAAGGCCACACTTCACTTGCTCCTATTCCTTTTTCTTAGTATGAGGAGTGTTGGTGGATCCATCTTTTTTCAGGTCTCTTGATAATAATATTATTTTCTAATTGCTTGCTTTGTCTGAAATTTTTGTATGATTTCATTTCCTTATCCTACATTCTTTTGCTACATTTCCAAACTTATTACATGTATAACACCTTACATGACCAGAGAAGGGGGCAAGAGAATCATAATATTTCTGCTTCATATTTTTGCAATCAATAACTTTATGAACAAATGAATTGCATATAAAACAATACCCTTTAAAGAAACATGAGTACTTGGTAACTGATGATATTCTTGTGAATCTGCTTCTACAATTGGCTGTAATGTGTCTAAAATTGTGACATATAAAAAATTCAATAACATTGATTAAAGGACAGAATGAATTGTTATTTCCATTATTGGGAGAAAATTATTTCCTTTGAAAGTTCACTTTAATTGGTTGCTAGATTGGTAATTAGTTATCATGGTTTTCAGAATTTGTTTTGTTGTTTTCAAAACTGCCTACACAAGTTTGTGAGCTAGATTCTCCCCTAACAGTTTCATGAAAGCCAAGGCTTGATTTTATGGAGATGGATCTTTGACTGTTAAGAAGATTGTCCAATATCTAGGTACTATTGTGAAATTTCAAATGTTCTTCCTTTTTTTGCTAATTTACTTTTTAGATTTCTTACCTCAGCCTCCAATTCAGTGACACTGATCTTCCCTTTCCTTATACTGCTCCCTCATTCCATCTTCAATTTTTCTTCCTTCTTCCAGCTGTATTCTTAACTCGATAATTTCTTCTTTAAGCCCATTCTATTGTTCTTTAAATACATGAAGTATATAATCGTATCATTTGTTTGACTTATCAAGATCAGTTTTGAGAGAGTTGATCTCTACTTCAAGTTTTTTTTTTTGGGGGGGGGGTTCAATTATTATTGTATTGGTTATAGATTCATCATGATTCCTATTTTTATATTCCTGCAACTTAATCTCAAGACTATCAATTGTTTTCAAAGTAGGAAAAAGTTTTCTTATAAGTTTAAATACACCATCTAATCTCTCTTCTTCTGAATCAATAACTTCATATGATATAGTAAGGTTGTTTCATGGTCATAATCATCTTCTGATAGACTACAAACTCTTTCGAATTGATCTAATGTTTCATAAATAAGATTACCTGATGAACAAACTAGTTTTCCTTTTCCTTCATGGATGACTTGTAGATTATCCCATACCTCATTTGTGGTTTTATAGTGCATGACATTCTCTAATTCTGAATCAGGTGTGTTACAGAAGATTTCATTTAATAGTTGAATATTTTTTTCAATACTTGATTATGGGGGAGTTTTACTATAACTATTAGATACTAAATTCCAAACATCAGATCAAGGGCCATTAATTTAGACTTCAACCTCTCTTTCCAATTCTTAGAATTAGCATCATTAAGTGAAGGCATACCTTGATCATTCATGACTTGTTCTGGTACTATTTTTCCTTGATCTCTGATAATTGATACTACCACTACATCTAATACATCACTGTCACTGTCATATTTTCCTTGAATATAATTATTCCTCTATGTTTCCTACTTCTTCTTATGCTTCCTTCCCATGGTACTTGATCTACTCTCAGGCGATGAAACTTTACTAGAGAGAATTGCCCTCTTAACTAATTGTTAGAAATTATGAGAGGCTAGTGGGGGGGGGGGGGGGGGGTGGGGGATCAATATTTAATTTCAATTAATATTCAATTTCATATTTATAATTTTATACACAACTTTCCTTAAAGAAACTAACGTGTGTATGTGTTATAGACATTTTTTGGCACTGTAACCCCAATCATAAATGTCCATAAACCAAGGGCTTCTAAGTCCCTAAAAGTGTTGTTTCACACCCTAAAGGAACAAGGTCAGCTGATTACATCATCTCCCAAAAGTTCTCCATGAAAAACTACTCAGAACTAGTCAAAACTGGATCATCTCACTTGCTCCATGGCTAGGGTGCGATGCATCATGGGAGGTGCAATGCACACTGAAAAGTCCTTCTATAGGGTGCGATGGAAAAGAATAGACAAGTGGCAGAGACAGTTTGCTAAGTGGATGATCAAGCAATCTTATAGAAACTTCTCATATGACACTTGCCCCTCAGAATTCACCCAAGGATGAGTAAGAGATCAATGAAATCTCCAAGTGGAGCCAAGAACTATCAGTGGAATGACACTAATCAAAAAACCAGAGCTGACTCACACCTCTGCAAATATCTATATATAGATCTCTCATCCCAGAGATCTAGAGGTTGGGAGGCTAGAATCTTGTATCTTGTAAGGAAGTGTTGTTGGTTTCCTGGTGCAACATCATAGTGTTGGGTGATCTAAACTTTACACGAGGTGAAGAAGGGCTTTCATGCTGGAGGATGATGCTAGGTCAGAACATTTGGTTGTAATCCTCTTTGCTATTCTTGATATTAATAAAGCTATTCAATTTTTCCTCCACATCTTGTATGTTTGATTGTATATGCATTTGTGTGGTCAATACATATGTAGTCCTGTATTGTTTATGACTGTAGATCTCTATTCTTCGATAGTATTATGCTGCTTTGATTCCACAGGTGCTCTTTAAATCTCGGTAGACGAAGAAGAAGCCGCAAAGATCTATCAGAAAGGAGAGGAACCAGGCAAGGAACCAAGCTCAAGACTGAGGTTGGTGTCCTTTGTTCCCCTCTTATCTAATTCTCCTAAAGGAAAGCGAAAGTAGTTTTAACTTGTTTGTTTCTAATATAGCTACCAGTCTTAGTGGGACTAGCAGCTCCGAGTGGACAATATTCCTGGTAACAGTATGCCCTTTTAATGATAACAACTAGCGTATATTCAAATTACTTGTATTTTTACAATTTTCAATAATTATTAACTGAATATTATGCAATGGATCTAAGAATGTTCACCATCATTAAACATACGAGCATGTTAATCATAAGAGTATAACACATGAAAACATCAACACATAGGGACACTAGGATTTTTTGGTGAAAACGCAATTTGGAAGAAAACCATTACGGTTCTCGTCTTTGTCTTATTTCTTATTATGAAGAAAATATTCATTACATTTTGTACTAGCACACACTCTTACCAGTACTCAAACTCTTACCTGTGGGAGGCTATCATATCTAGTTTCTCCATCTTCGACTAGAAGGAAGCTACTACTCCTTGATCAAGTTCACTGTCTCCTACCAAAAGGAAGCTCCTACTCCCTCATTTAGTTTACCGACTACCACTAATAGGAAGATCATACTCCCTCCCTGAAGTCTCCAACCCCTAGCACATACGTGGACCATGTTTCAAAATATTTTACACTAGACCCACCTCTCAAACACAAAACCTACAAGCCACGTTTCATCTAATTTTCAAACTGGACCCACACCAACCATTATGCTCATTTCACTGAATACTAATAACCTTTCTAAAACCAAATATTGATAATCCGGAATAAATGGATACTAAGAATACCAAATACCCCACTACAACCAAATCGTTGATCAAACCAAGCCATATATCAAATTCTTTTCTCATCAACCAAACCTTACACCATAATACAAATTCACAAATGTCAAAAAACACTTTCTGCAATAATAAATCAATTGAATTAACAATGCATAATCAATTCATTGTCATAACCAAAAAACACCACAAACCTCAACGAAATTCAACTCAGAATTTATACATGATTATCATTAATGAGACCCATGTATATATGCACTTTTTATGCATAACACCAACATACAAATCTCGATTTACTATGTTGAATTACTAGATACCAAAAATTTTCCGCAATAAGTTCATCGGGATGCTAAATAGAAAACCATTAAAACCCTCTCTACAACAAGTTAATCATAATGCCACTAAAACCCTCTCTACAACAAGTTTAATCATAATGCCACTCAAAAACTCTCTACAACAAGTTTATCAAGATCCCAAATGTCAAGCCATTACCTCATTTACTCATCAATCAACAGCAAGACAATGGTCAACTAAACACTCTCATGCATCAAAGTCAACAACAAGAAACAATATTAATCAAACCATATTTACTCAGCTAGTATACGTGGTTGTTCCGAGGAGGGTACACATATGTACGTGATACTCAAAACAAAACCCACGTACATATCTAGAAGAATTAATCATTAAAAATTTTCTATTCTAAATCACAACTATTATGTAGACACATTCTTAATACTTGGATCCATAATAAACTATATTGTCCATATATACTCATAGACACAACAACATATTCTCTCTGTCATAAGGATTCCTTCAACCAATATTAGCTATGTGCATTGATTATTGCCATATAGAACATATCTAAAAAAAATCATAGGTTAGCAAAGAAATCTAGACCATACACTAGACCAAAACATTCATATCTATAGATTAATCTGTATCTGACCCATGGAACACATAGATCAACACTTGTTAGTCATTGTAAACAATAGATCTAGCTCTACCTCACATTGTCTCATTAATTTGCATCACACCTATGTGATCTTCAATCCTTGCACTCTAGTGCACCATTATTCTAAAGAAAATCACATCGAATAGTTAATAAAAAATGCACACGTCAACTGCTTAATCTCCTTCTCCTTTTATAGCATTTTTCCTTGTCAATGCTATTGGAAATTGTTATAGTACCATTTACCACCTTGGTAGATTTGATGCTTTGAGTCATGGCCTAGGGCAACCATTTCCCTTCAGACTTGGTCCTTTTACTAAAAAAAATTATTTTAAATTCCATATGATAGTTCTTCGATACCCAACCCAGGTAAACACGTGAGTTCACCAATACCCAACCCGCATATATAATTTGAAATATTAAAAAACATAAAATCCCTATTTTATGAGCAGCGCCTACAGGATACACTAGAAGCCCATGTAAGGAGCTCATGGCCTAACAATATCCTAACTAAAACAACTATTTTGAGTTGGCATAAATACACCTCATGGGAAGGCCTAAGGGGAGAGAAGGATAAGATATTAATATTATATCCAATTGGTCCCTGATCAAGTCTGATTTATCCATGTGCCCCCTACACTCCCAAGTATAGGAAACCCTAGTTTCCTCACAAATATGTTCATCTCATTTATATAACATCTATGTGTATTCATTTGAAAGAGGATTGTTGAGGCTTGGGCTAAACGAATCTAGAGGAAGGTTTCACTTGGAGCTGCGGTTGAATCAAGTTGTATTCTTGCAGATTTCTTTATAGAAATCAATAGAGAAGCTCTCCCTTATTCCCGATGTTATGATATTTATGTTTTAACTCATTTTATTATCTAATTATGTATGATTTCATGTTTTATATCCATATCCTTATATGATCTAACATTAATATCTTGAACATGCTTGGAACTACTGCTAGTATATATGTTTTTCTGGAACGAGTTGCAAGTTTTAAAGCATTGGACGAAGCAGAGGGTTTGAACCTTGTGGGAACATCTTCAAACATAGGACCTACGAGTACTCTCTCTTAATCCCACTTTAGTAGTTTAAGCATTAGGATTGCTTGTTTGCTTACTTCTTGTTGGTGTATGCCCTTCGATCTATTGGTGTTCTCAACCTAGACCCCAGGGTGTTTTATCCCATAACAGAATTGGCAACTCCACTGTGAAATACAATCTTGTATTTACTTGTTTGGGTTGTTTCTCTCTTGATCTGGGCCCTCTTATTTGGCTTCTTGGTTTTTCCAATATCTTTGACTTGTTTGTAATCTGGGCAAAAAATCTGATCTTCTGGATTAGGCTTAAATTTTTATTTTTCATTGTTGGCCTTTTTATACGTGGTTTTTAGTTCACACAGTCACGTACACATGTGCTTTTTTCCAAACAAACACGTATATATGTGGGTTTCTTTGAGTACAATAATGTATACACGCAAGTCTGTCACTGCACAGTCACATATGTTTGGTTTTGCATGGATCTTTCAGATACTAAGTCCAGTAAAGGGTTTTTCCTGATTTTTATTACTTCTATTTAGTCATTGATTGTGTGGGAGAGTCTTTCTTCTTGCAGATTTTTAGTTTCTTATCTCTCTTGGTGGAAATACCTAGTCAGCCTAGGGTTTTATGTTTAGTGAGGTGTTAGTTTTTGTGTTTGGGATCAAGGCTTCTTAGTGAAGTTCTTGGCTGTTCTGAGATTTTGGAATAGGGAATTGGTCTCAATTCACTTATTACCCAAACTTTACATTTCCCTACCTTGCTTCCTTGAAAGTTGACATATTTGGTTGTTTCTTGGTTTTCGAGAAAGTCCTTGCAATCTTGAAAAGATTTTCTTTCTCTTCTTGAAATATTCTTGTTTTCTAGAGTTTGTATGCTGTTGTTTGGATCACTTTGTTTGAGTTTGCAACCTCTTTTCACTTTAAGTCTTATCATGTTAATGATTCCTATGGATTGTGAAATTTGAAGTTATTTGTGCTCGAATTTGATCTTGAAGTCTTTACTCGTTTTGTTTTCTTAAGAACTCTTTACGCCCTTAAAAAGAAAAAAGATAAAAACATCTTTTTATTTCCTTTCTTTTTCTTTTTGGTTTTCTTTTTGGTCTTCTTATCATTTTTGAGTAAGTGTGAAGTCTTTTCATTTGGTTGAATTTACTTGATTTGGGGGGAAAGTTTTTGATTGAATCTGTTCCTCCTTTTTGTCAAGTTTTGGCCTTTTGATCTCTTTGAGAAACACATTTGCTTGCTTTAAGAGAAATCCTTGGAATATTGCATTAATGATTTTTAGTTTGCATTAGGATAGAAGCACTATAAGAATTTTTAGTCTTTTTGTATATTTCGAGTGTTTGAGCGTGTGTTTTGAAAAAGAAAATAATTTTTTTCTTTCTTAGTTTGTTCGTAGAACCTTTTGTAGAAATCTCTTTCATCGAAGAAAAAGAGTTGCATATGCATGTAGCCAGGTTTTCTATTGGTTTTTTACTACGTCAAATAACATCATAAGTTGCACTTCCATTTTACCCTTGACTTAAGAACAACCATTAAAATCAAGCGCTAAAACTAAAATGAACTAGTAATTTTTGATTTGTCATATATACATCAACTAGTCTAGGTCATTTAGGGCCTTAGAATAGGTGTGAGGAGAGTTAACTCTCTAAGGCCACTCAGAATTTAAACATAGAAGTTGATTAAAAGAGTGAAATCTAGCATTGTTATGTTGTTTGGGAAAACTCTTCTCTTCTGGGAGTTAAGCATGAGGGCGAGTGAAATTAGGGAAGATATATACCCCCTCTCCTACCTATGAGATCCCGACCAAAGACTGTTCCACTTGGCTTTCGATACAAACTAGTGACCTTAGTTGTCATTCCTAGGGACCACATAGGCGATTGCAGGGGCAGAATACCCGTGGTACTTGAGGAAGATGTTGCATCACTTTCATAGTACTTCTCGAGTGCGCCCTTGCAAAGCTAGGGTAATTGCACTAGAAAAGGATTTTGTTTGGAGGTCAGTGTAATTGTTTCTGTTACCTTTGATGGTACATTTAGGCCATAATTATCCAAAACTATCTTCGAAAGGTCCTTTACTTCATTTTCTTTTATTCTGGTGTCCAGTCCTCATCAACCGGAGTGGAAATATTTGGAGGTTGCTTGATTGGTTGCATCTTTAGCAAATTAATAGTGGAGTGCTCTTTCCTCTTTGTATTTAGTTGGCTTTAGGTAGATTTATCTTATCAGTTTTGGACCTTAGATTCTGAGTGATTGACCAACCACTCCACTGGTCTTGAAAGGATTTTGATATTTCTTTTGAAAGTTGTGGAGTTTCCACCTTAAGGGCAAAGGTTTGATTGTGCATCTCTCTTCCTTGGAAAGTCATTTGTATGATCTCGTAAAGGAAGGATCTGCATATAATTTGGGTATGACCAATATTCCCATGGGGCCAACCAAGGGACCCTTCCAAAAGGTGATCCTTGTGCTTTTCTTTTCTTTGGAAACATTGGTACCCCCTTGATGGCCACTTTGCTTATTCCTGGATTGAATGTTGGACTACCAGTTTGGCTATGGTCCACTCGGAATATTCCAAATGTTATTGAAGCTTCTCAGATGAATGCTTTATTTCAAGGGTATCAAATGGGTGTTAAATGTTCATCTTCTTCAAAACTAGATTCCTCTTTCTCCTCCCTCTTGTACTAATAGATCTAAAAAGAATAGAAAGAGGAGGAAGAAGAATAGTTCTATCCATGAATCATCACCAACCCCTACAAGTCATGTTGGAGATGAGATTTTAGCCACTACAAGTGATGTTGGGGGCATAAGTCTAGTCACTGCAAGTCATACTAGAAATGGATCACCTACCTCTATGAGTCATATTTCTGTTAACTCACCTGCTTATGTGAGTAGGACTGGGGGCATAAGTCTAGTGAATGTGAGTCATACTAGTAATGGGTCACTTACCTTTGTGAGTCATATTTCTGTTGACTCACCTGCTTCTGTGAGTAGGACTAGGAGCATAAGTATAGTCACTGCAACTAGTAATTGATCACCTATCTCTGTGAGTCATATTTTTGTTGACTCGCCTACTTCTATGAGTAGGATTGAGGGAATAAGTCCCATCTCTCTTGGGAAAGAGTCACTAGCCTTTGCGAGTCATTTTGGGGACTCTCCACCAACCACTACTAGTCATGTTGGCGGAATGGATGTTGATCAAAAACCTAGACGTAGAATATTTAAACCAAAGTTCCCTTTTAAGCTATGTAAGAGAGACCATCTTAACCATTTGTGCCCTGGTATTTCAGTGGTACAAAGGTTATGGTCTGATTCTAATGGTTCTTCTACTCCTAAATCTGTTATGGTTTCTCAATAGTCTAATCAACCATTGGTTGATGAAGTGGTCAAGATAGTGCAATCTCTGGTTGATTCCACTCCTCTTTTGGGGGGTGAAGTTCCTAACAACAGAGTCTTCTTGATTTCTAGTACATAGTCTTCTAGTCTAGGGGGAATTCCGATCTCTTCTAGTGTACCCCCTCCAAGTTCTAGGAGTGTCTCCTTTGATTGGGATAATCTTGTCGAGCCTCATCTTCCTTCTGCTACACCTTTCCAAATAAGGGTTAGAGTTAATTCCACAAACATCTATCGATGTACGGTGGATGAAGGATCCTCTGCAAGTACTATATCCTTCTTGACTTGGAAAGCTTTGGTTTCTCCAATGTTGTTGGTAGCTGATAGTCAATTGTTAGCCTATGATAGAAGACCTGGTGAATCTATGAGTGTTCTTCTTCAATTGCCTATTACTTTAGGTGGGAAGACTGTCTTAATCGATATGATGGTGGTTGATCTCCCTTTAGACTTTAATATGCTACTTGACATGATTTTTTCTATGCTATGAATGTTGTGGTGTCTTCACTCTTTCGAGTGATGTATTTTCCTCATAACAGAAATATTGTCACGATTGATCAGCTTGTATTTGATAATCACCCCCGAATTTGAATTTACTACAGAATACCCCTTGGTATGTTCTAAGTGTTTAGGTAGACTCTACCCGACCAATGGGTGAACTATGTAGCATTGTATCCTCAATGTTTAATTTCTTCTGAGAAGGATCCTTTAAACTATTATTTTCCTTCTCGGGACTTGGTCCCAACAGTTGACTAAGTGATTTGTCCTATGGTGACATGGGACCCCTTAATTCCCTCTTTTGATCCTTCTAGTTCTCATGATTTCTTGGAAGTTGAGTTTCGTTCACAGGAGGAACTTTTTGAAGCCATGAGTTTTAACCACCAAAGGAGTCCTTGGCCTGAGCCCCACAAGGGCGCTTGTCATAAAGAACTATTATGCATAAACCGCAAGGCTGCACGGTTCCTGTACCATATTGTACATATAAGGTAGGCATTTTCAAGTTTTGTATTGTATAACACAAGAATTTATCTGAATTTTATATATGGGATGTATTAACTTCTTGTCTATTGTTCCTAATTATGTCTACAAAACTTGGAAGACTTCTCCTTTGGGCATTTTTATGGTTGATCCACTCTGATAGGTATTGGTTCTTGAAACTAGCATATAGGTTAGGTTTTTCACCTGCATTGTGCATTTATCAATTACCTTTTGCATTTTGTCCTTAGGATCGACCCCACCAAGATATGATGTATAACCTTCTCATTGCTTAGAAGTGTCATAACTTGTGTGGTAGATCCTACCTTACCATGGGCGCCCTAGATAGTACCTTGTTGTCACTTAGCACTCATGTTGAAGTTTTGTTCTTAGTCTTGGGAGTCCTCTTTAGTCCCGCCATGACTTTGTGATGAAGCCTCATTCCTCTTCTTCCTCACTATTTTTCAGGATTTATACCCTACAGGGTTCTACATGTTGAGTTGTACTACTACATTGCATGTTGACTATTTGTACCTTTTGGCCTTAAGCCAGCTTCACTTGGACTCGTGTATAAGACACATTTTAGCCATATCTTTCTGCAAAATCAACCTTGCAATCACTTAGCCTCTACAACTTGACACCTTATGCCCATGGATAGAACATTCCTTTAAGTGTCATTGACCAGTTTCATCACCTTGCATTCAACATAGGAATGTTCAACTCCCAGGAACTAGCGCATCTGTATTTAAACACTCATTATTTCCATGTACCATGGACATTCTTTTATTCTTTTTCAGACTTTTTAAATATGAAAAAGTAAAAAAAATTATATATTGCAAAAAAGAGTGGGAACGGGACTTTACTTTCATAATTGATGGCAGTAAGAGTCAATTGTGTCACCCTTGAATAAAGCACCCAAAGCAAGTCTTTCCTTCATCAGGATGGGCTTTAGTTTGACTTAAGAGAGCCATAATCTTGTCATTGAGTCAGTACTGCTCCGGTTGGTTATCTCTTACAATCATATGGAGAGTTTGTTATGCCTCCTACATGGAAAACTTATACAAAATTATCATATGCTGCCATACAATGACATTTGAGTTGTGCTTTTGTTCAAGGGAAGTAAACTCGAGTCATATTTTTTGCAGTGTCTCTTGACTTATTCTTAGTCGACCATACCTGATCTGTCAGAGTTATGTTCAGTATCACATCAATTATTTGGTCCTTTTCTCATGCTATTTAAGAAGGTCTCCATTGACTTCTTGACGGCAAGTCTTCTCTTATTGACTTTGACAAATTTCTCTGAGAGTAGACCTAGAGACACTCCCTAGCCCTATTTCCATCATTGATAGGTGATATTGTGCTCAACATCGATCAGTATCATGGGACTTTGACTGAGTGGTTTCCCTTGTGTTCGACGTCAGCTTACATTATCACACATTGGGATTCGCACAACACCTTGGCTTCCATCTGACCCTATTGGTGGATTCCTTGCCTCTGTGTCAGCTTTCATTATTGGTTGGTTCATAGGGTTTCTGTTGTGAGCTAGCCACATCTTGTGTACATCGGAAACGTGCTTCGATATTGTTACTTCATCTTTCTTTGTCTGATTCCTTCAAAATTATTGGCCTACAGGTTACACTCGCACTCGATTGATGTGGGATGCCTTAATGCCTTCCTTCTAGAATATCTTTTCCCATCGACTCCAAATCATTGCTCTGAGAATAAGGTCTTGAGTCCTTTTTTAGTATCTTAGGGTTTGCAGTCATTAGAGGTATACTCCTTTCCTATCGACAATGAGAATACATCAATGTCTTCTAATTGGTATATTCTCTCAAGTGTTTGAATTCAACTCATTTATTCATACTTGTTAGATTGTACTGGGGTACCTTGAATGTCATCATCATTATTGGTGAGTTGTCTCACATTTGTTAATGATATACATCAATGACCAGCAATCAAGCAATTTATCACATGGTTGAATTTAGCTCATTTATTCCCATAGTGTAGAAATGTAGTATGGCGATCGGTGAAGACCTCAGGTTGCATAAACATTTTTTGGTTCACTTGTTAGTTCCTCTAGTTTTCTACCAATGACACCATCCACCTTATATGTTGTCGTTCATCACAACATCATTTTATATGTTGGCATCTGAGTTGCATGCAGTACCATTATTCCAATTTTTGACTCGGTACTTTGAGGATTAGTTATGTGACATTAGTGATCAAATATCTCCTTCAACATCATTGATTAATTCCTTTATATGTGATATTGTGACATGGCCTTGATATGTATTTTTGCAGTTATGTTAAGATGATCCACTATGTATTTCTTAGCTTCCTTTGTACTTACATATTGGATCCACTCTACACTTGATATGTGGACATGCTTTACTATCTATGAGCATGGGTATGTTTGCCTCAGACATGAGCTTTCTTTCAGATCTATTCCATTGGTTTGGCTGGGTGGAATCTGGTGATCTCCTCCCAAGTCCTCGCATGATTCTTTTGATACACTTAATACATTTCAGCCATCATGTACCCCTTCTGACCTCATATATTAGGGGGCATTTGTTATAGCACCATTTCCCACCTTGGTAGATTTAATGCTATGAGTCATGGCCTTGGGCAACCCTTTCCCTTCAGATTTGGTCCTTTTACTAAAAAAAATTATTTTAAATTTCGCACGTGCATTCATCTATACCTAACCCACGTAAATATGCGGGTTCACCTATACCCAACCCACATATATAATTTGAAATATTAAAAAATAAAAATCCATATTTTATGGGTTGGGTTTATGGGTTACACTGGAAACCCACCTACAATAGCCCGTGGCCTAACTGTATCTCGTCTGAAACAATTATTTTGAGGTGGTATAAATACCCCTCATGGGAAGGCCTAAGGGGAGAGAAGGATAGGATATTGATATTATATCCAATTGGTCCCTGATCAAGTTTGATTTATCCCTGTGCTTGCTGCACTTCCAGGTATAGGAAACCCTTGTTTCCTCACAAAGATGTTCATCTCCTTTATATGGCATTTATGTGTATGCATTTGAAAGAGGATTGTTGAGGCTTGGGCTAGACAGATTCAGAGGAAGTTTTCACTTGGAGCCATGGTCAAATAAGATTGTATTCTTCCAGATTTCTTTGTAGACATCAATAAAGAAGATATGTCTTGTTCCTGATGTTATGATATTTATGCTTTAACTCATGTTATGATCTAATTATGTATGATTTCATGTTTTATATCCATATGCTTATATGATCTAACATTCATATCTTCAACATGCTTCGAACTACTGCTAGTATATATGATTTTCTGGAATGAGTTGCAGGTTTTGAAGCATTGGAGTAAGTAAAGGGTTTGGACTCTATGGAACATCCTCAAATGTAGGACCCACAGGTACTATCTCTTCATCCCACTTTAGTAGTTTAATCATTATGACTGCTTGTTTACTTGCTTCTTGTTGGTGTATGCCCTTCGATCTATTGGGGTTTTAAACCCAGACCCTAGGATGTTTTATCCTGTAATAGAAATTCCCTTGGATATATTAATGGGAATAATTGATGGGATCTAATAGATGCCAGAAACACAATACTGTGGGAGATTACGATGGGAAATGCTCGTGGTTTTTTATTTTTCCATGAACAGGTTCACGTACACAACTCTTATTCATGAAACCTACATATGTATGAAAATTTGCTTCACAGGAGTAGCATATGGTTTTGCAAACTTCTACTTCAAATGTAACCAGTGACTAAGATGTAAATTCACTTCTTCATCTTTTGCAATACTTGCAACACTTCAATAAACCTCTGCAACACCTGCAACACTTCAACAAACCTCTGCAAAACTTATACTATCATTAAGAGCATCCTCCACCCATGATCTTGCTAGGCACATCAACTCTACACTCAACCATAATGTGACATAGCGTGACAAGAATGTGTAGCAGAGTCATGATGTTGACATCAAGGAGAACACATTAGTCATAATGCCAACACAATTCTTGCACTTCTATTAGTTTAAGCCATTCCTTTGATTCATTGCTTGTTATATTTCCATGTTGATTCTCCATGTTTAAGTCTTGATGGTTTTTCCCTGTCTTCCTTGTGTTGATATTTTTTACTACAAGGTGGAGTTCTCTTGTTTCCCTAGAGATTCCAAGTATAGTAAACATATATTGCAATTACTCTATAGAGGTTCAAAAGAAAAATGCTCTAAAACCAATATAATCTTAGAGAGTTTCTTGGGTATTTCAATGGATGGTTCATCACGAGCAATCCTTCATATGACATTGTGAATTCAAGGACACTTTATTATGTTATGAATATTCATGAAAAAAGCTAAGATAAAGTTAATTGAGATCGAAGAGCATATTTTTTAATGGTAAAATCATGCCATATAATACAATGTGCACAAGATTCACCTGAGAAACACATGAGAGAAGAAATCCATTAAAAAATAATGATTATGTGTTTCTCTTGTTATTTGAAATTGTTGTGCAAAATATTGAGAAAAATAATAACTCACAATGTGATAGATAAATATAGTAGTGATTCCTATAAGCTAGATCAATTGGTTGAATTCTTTGAATTTCATTCCAGAATTCTTGAGATTAAGCCCTTAAAATATCTACTTTTATTGCGTTTCTCACACAATATCCTATTACTTTAATAAATTTACATGGTATATATCAATAATATATATAGAGAAATACTCAAAAATTTCTCACAATCTTTTTCTTAAAAAATAAAAGATAAAAAAATAATAGGTACTATGGTGTAAAAATAACTATTACAAATTCTCACTTTTTCTATAACGTATCCCCTTCTCACTTTTTATATAGCCTACTATTACGTCCCCACTCCTTTGCACGTCTTAGATTTGGAACTAAATTACTGCAAAAGGAACATACCCCGTTTTCTCCGGGCAATTAAGGTTTTAACCTCTCAATTATCGTCTCCTTTGGAATGAGGATTTAACTATATATTATACATTCTTATTAACAAC
>APFE030653496.1:38514-51431 GCA_000404065.3 Pinus taeda
CCATCACTTAAAAAAGAGTTTATAGTATTAGTATCAAGAATGATTCTATGGTTGAAAAATTGATTAATATCACTTATTTCTTGCATATGTTAATATCATCCATCATGTCATCACAAGATAGATTCACCAAATCTTCTAATAACAACTTGAAATCAAGTTTATTGGATGAGTTTTATTGTGAAATTTGGTTCCCTTTATTAAATTGGAGATTTCAACCCTATGACAATTATACAAAGACCTTGTGATCAAATCATTGGCTAAAGAAAGTTGATTTGACTATAAAGTGTGTCGATACATTGTTAAAGACAATATTGTTTTGCAAAGTCACACACATAAATAATATTTTTCTATGGTAGGAGACTTTATGTGAGCACATAGTAAAACTTAATACCACCTTGTCATGGAATAAGCTGAAGGCTACTAGAAAAAATAAATTGTACCCTATCAAATTAGAAGGGAAAGTAACTATGGGCTAGCCTTGGCCTAGGCTCAGCCTAATTACAAGAAAAAATCTATTGGAAGGAAAAATAATAAAAGTGTTAGGTCATGTGATATAATTCCAACCATATCCATATGATGTCTACATCCAAGAGTTTGACCATTATATAATTTATCTAAAAATAATGAAAAAAGAAGCAAAGTTGGTGATAAAGTTCACTGGCAAGATAATCATGCTAACTGAGAATGAGGTTAATATATTTGGGTTATTTAATCCTAAATATTCCTACTAGAAATCTAATTTAGTAATGGCTAATTGATTATTAATATCCATTATTGAATTAGGCATGGAAACTTGGATAAGTCCGAAAGTAGAAGGATTGGTTTAAGAATGATCAATTAAAGAAAAATATATATTTACAAAAGGCAGATTAACTAGGAGTAGGTGAACAAGAAGACGGGTTTGGTATTTCCATCAACAATATCCTCGTTGACGAGGAAAAATATTATCAACACTGATATAGTTGGCCTTGGAGAAATCCTATCAATGACACTCTTATTGATAGAAGAAACAACATATACATTGGTTTGGGTGATGAAGATACATTCAATGTAAATATGAGTTCCAATTGATGTCCAAGCCATAAAAAACATCAATATTTATGATACCTATATATAATTGATGTAGATATTTTCCATGTCCATCAATGGCATCGACACCCATGCTAGTCAACCATAATTAAGTCGACCATTACTAAAGGAGGAACTTCCATACTAAATTTTATAGGGGATCTAATACATAAGGAGGATCATAAGACTAATAAGGCGTTCAATGACTAATTTTAATTACTCGCTAGCTTAGTTCAACATATCTTCAATTGGGTAATAGTAAGGCATGCAAGTATTTATTACTCCTCATTAGTTTTATTCACTAGAAAAATTCACTCTAAAAAGTTGAAAGGGTTTTTTTAACCTATAATTTATTGCAATATGTTCATATTTCAAACTATGAACATGTGGGCCATTAACCCAATTGTCAAATACCTCACCATTTACTTTCATGATAGGTAACTAAGCCGCCCTAGCCAATGTGCACTAAAGTCATAATAATGTTTTATGTTTGTAGCACTATATATTTGTTTTCAACATGATGTTGATTAGCCATGACTTCTTTAATTCATCTATATATTGTTATTACAAGATTATCTTTGTGGCAACCTTGATTAAAGAGATGATTATGGTGCTTGGCTTTCAATAGGTTGATTATGTTAATAATGTAATGTATTATTATTGTAACATTGCCTTGTTTTAACATAGGGAAATCATAGGAAAAATTCATTAGCATGTAGATGTGGTAAGGAAAAAATGTTGTGTGGTTATTATGGTTATAATAGTCATCTTCATCAGTTAATATTTTGCACTGGCATAAAAATAAGAAATGACAATAGTTGTATGTGTAGGTGATCTATGGTCTAATACTTGTGTTTGGCAGTAACGCTAAGTTACCTTTTTTTTAACTAGTGGTGATAGCTTACGCTAGTCTTAGACATCAAAGAATCTAATCATCAAGTTCAACCCTTATTAATTGTTGAACAATAAAGGGAAAAATTAGCTTAATAATGGGAAACATTATGAACATTAACCAGTTGTTGACCTCAATCCAAATATGAACATAATGAGCATCGATCTTTTCGAACCATGAATGTACATTGAAAAGTGGAAGTCGGTTCCTTTATTGTTTAATACAATTTACCTTATCTATTTTATCCTTTTGACCTCCTTGTTTATTGTTCTATGCAAGCTCAACATACCTATGTATGACCTTGTAGGCCAAAATATTGAGTCTACCATAATGTCGTTTTGGTTCCTTAGAGGGGAATTTCTCTTGCTCTCATTGGTTATTTGGACTTTTTGGGTTATTTTGTTGCATTTGGTCTTTTTATGATTACCAAGTGAGACACTTGATCAACTAAGTAATGGGTAAGCCATACCAAAAAAATTTAAAATTGCATACTTGTTCCATATATATATATATATATATATATATATATATATATATATATATATATATATATATATATATATATATATATATAGATATATATATATATAGATATAGATATAGCTGCTAAAGAGAGTGTTTTTGTTTTATTTTTTTATCACATGTTTGAGAACTACTAAGAAGCTAGAACTATAATTAATTCAATGGTAAAGGAACCGAAATCAAATTAATAACATGAGGCAAGAAAAAAACTCTTTATGATGTTTGCATGGTGGTAATATATCTATAACTAGCGTAATGATATATGTGTTTCCCTTTGTCCATTTCCTTACCCATTTGCCATTTTATTTATTCCCTTTTGTTCCGTGCACTAATCTTTATTTGTGAAAGTCACTTATCATTATTGTGAGTAAATGAGATGTAGAGATCAAGTCCTACTTACTACTTTTCTATTCTCTTGAATAAGTGTGTATAATTTAATTATGTAGACCCAAAAGCATTGTTGGCCCTATTGGGTTCATGACATGCCTGCACACAACCAACAAGAATTGAACCAAATTTATTCTTGGCATTTATATCATGAGAATAGATGCTTGTTTAAGGTTAACATGATCTGTTTTAGACTATTGTGGTATGAAGAAGAAGGCAGCATGGCCTTGTCATATTTAAACATCCCTACATTTCATTTATAAACCTATTCCATCATTCCTGACTTTGTTGGCAGTACAACCTTTGAGGCATCTTTTGACCTAGATATGAATGGTTCAGTGAGCGGATTTTATGGTTGTTTAATAGAACATTGAAAGAGCATGTTCTTGCAATATAAATGCAGATGGTCACATGTTAATGATGATAAAACTCTACCTTTGATAGATTGAGAGGTTATTATGGTTAAGCAATAATGTTGTTCATGGTTTGTCTACATACCAAGTTTACATTACAAAAGGTAAATGGAAATCTCTAAACATATGTTAGAACCATAGATATATATAAATAAATGTTGGGTTTTTGTTTATGTACTTATGCCAATATTGAGAGATTTGTTTATGTTGTTTAGATGCATATCTAATGGTTTTAATAAATTTATATGAAACCCATTTTAGGAAAAAAGATCAATTCAATCTATGGATGCATTTTCTCATTAAAGATATATGTGTTCAATTTGGTAATATTGTTCATGAGGCTTTGATGCATACCTAGCTAAGCAAAAAACCATATTTGGCATATTAATAATGTTGTTCATGTATATCTAGCTAATGGTGAAGGTCACATTTGGCATATTAATATTGACATTATACATTCCTAACTTTTTTGGAATCTTAGTATGGCACCTTATCCATGTTGGAGATAGAATTGGACGACGTTACTTGCATTCTTGTGTTACTCTCTTATCTTTCATCCATTCTAAGATTGAAGTTGGATCATTATTGTTGACTATTGATAAATATTTATGCAGTAGTGATTTGTAAATAGAGTATTTATAGCCCGCACATATCACCAACATAGATCTCTATGGAAATTGATTTTGTTCTCTGCACTCTATGCAATTTTTAATGTTGTCCTTCTCCACTTAATACGCAAAGAAAAAAACATTAATGAAAGATATATGCATAAAGCTTTGTTATCTTACCAAACAAATGAGACATTATGTGGCTTTGAAAGTGTGATTAAAATATGTAACCCATTTCCACTTTGTCCATTCATATGTTTGTTAATATTGACTTTAAACCTTTGGATATGAATGTTGAAATCATACATCTAGATGGAAATTCATCAACAAATGAATAACTCTCTTGTAATGCACTAATAATAAAAGTTATGCTCATACTAGCTCATTGCTTAGTTTACTTATTGTGGGATCAATGCTTGCTAATTCATAAAAAAAAAAAATTGTATTTTCACAATCCCCACGACAAATAAAATAAAAAATATATTAAATGAATAAATAAATAATTTCATTTCCATATCATTTCCTATTAATAAGAATAAGCTAAAATAAAAGATATTACAAATTTCTAGAACACATTGTCTCAAATAGTAACTTCAATGGTCTTAAATGTAAATTTCTTCCCATATAAAAAGTTGCTCAAAAGTATACATTCACAACATTTGCTGTGCTATATTATAGACTCTCTATTTATATTTTTTCATATAGTAATAAGGCTAATATTTGTACCTGTATTTAAAAAAAATCTCCAAAATAAATATATAAAATAAAAATCTTTCTCATATATTATTTAAAAGAACCCCATTTCTTATACTATGTTGTCAACTCTCGCAGTCTGTGTATAAGTTTTCATATAATACTAAGGCTAATATTTTACCTGTATTTAAAAAAAATCTCCAAAATAAATATATAAAATAAAAATCTTTCTCATATATTGTTTAAAGGAACCCCATTTTATTTCGAAAATTTTCTTTACAAAAACTTTAACTATCTCTGAAATAAAGATTTTAATCTTTCTAATTATTAACTATAACATTACATTTTTGTTAATTGATCCACCACGACTATTTTACATTTTTGTTAATTGATCCACCACGACTAAAATAGTGATATGTCCTTTCTCATTCATACTTATCAATTTCTAGAAACTATTAGGTTGTAAGGATCCAATATTCTTACATTATATAGTTTACCAAACAAGTTATTAACCATACAAATAATTTTGTACATATTGTATAGGTTTCTTTCCATTACAAGTAAAAAAAATGTAATATGTAAATATGATTTTAAAATGTACAGTAAACTATTATAGATTTGTTATAAAAAATGGTATAAATCAATGTTTTTATAATTAAAGAATTAAGAATGCAAAAGCTTATTTTAATAATATAATAATGCATCATTAACTAATACATAATTCATAGACTTTTTTTTTAATGAGATGGATACTCTTTTGAGGATACATTAAGTGTTAGATGTCCTTTTTAATATGATTTCGCAGTAGCCTTGAGAAGCTCTTAATTTCATGTACATTGACTTATTTTAGAATATCTTTAATTTTAGGATATCCTTAACTTTATAATGGCCGTGGAATATTGCATGTTCATGTATTATATGTTTTAAATATTTGTTTTTAAAGAATTCATATATATAATTTTACACATAGTTAATCTTCAAAGCTATTTATTATTTTTCTTCAAAATTTTATCTATTTATTCTAGATGTAATAGTATTTTAATACAAATTTATATTTGGAAAATATTTAATTTTATTAAGTTGATTTAATAAATAAATATTAGAAATTGAGAGATGAGTAGAGAGATAGAAAGTGATTACACACAACACCAAAACACAGAATAATATTATTGATTTTATAGACGTTACATATATAGGACACAACACACTTACTTCGACGCATCTATATTATGACTTTAACACATTGCATAGGAGTCAACCGTTTCTAGATTGACTCCTCGTAATTCATAATGACAACTATACATGAGATGGAAGCATTACTTTCAACACCTTCCCTTAATTCTTACATGGAATACACATATTACAACAATGATAATTTGTCTGACTGCTCTTTCTTCAACATTCACATCCACTCTGGAATCTCGCAAACATTGCTCTTTCTTCACCACCACATCTTTGAGTTGTCACTTGACCTCCATTTAAAACGTAACCGCTTCACACCATCGTTGATGTGCTTTACATAATTGACGCTACTCAACCTCTCGAAGCACAACGGGTCTATCTCGATACTGAACCATCCTACGGAACTGCCACCATTTGTTTAATATATGGCCTGTCACTATATTCACCAATTATCTAGGATATCATTTTGGATACAAAATGTCTTGAACAGACAATTCTACAATTTGACCTTGTATAAAATAACCTGTATTGACACTCTCGAAGCACAACGAGTCACACAAGCTTAACCTTATTAAGAACTACCTATGACTAATGCTCCCAGAGAATGAAGGGTCATGTTAATCTATTCAATAGTTGGTCTGTTCTTTGTGGTTCTACATCATTTGAATTTCACACTACATTTGAACAATGACACACTACAACATAATAAAGAAACACCATAAAAATTTCCACCTAATGAGGCTCATCAATAGGTAAACTATATGGGTCACAATGCCACTCTCCAGCTTCTTAAATTGACTTGTCTCACATTTATTTACATATTTTGTTATCTTTTGCTTAGTGAGAAGAGTAAAGGTGAGTTACTATGTCATGTGGCCTAATGTGTGTTAAATGCAGGAATTGGAGCAGTTTTGGGTTGACTTAAGTGCAGGAATTCAGAGTAGGAAAGCAAGAGAGATTTTAGGAGTTGGTCTCCCTCCTTAACTCCTCAAATCATTCGAAGACTGCTCCACTCTATCTCATCAGCTCGGTGTTACTAACAACGAAGAAATTCGAGTTCATTGGCAGCCAAACTAGTGATAGTCAAGGAAGAGTTATTCTCAAGTTAGGGAGATAAGTATCTCTATTTTCTAGGGAGTTGTTGGTAGCTCCCGTTTTGTATAAATAAGAGAGCCAAGGGTCTCATTTTTTTTGTAGCCAAGAGGCCATTTGAGTTGAAACATTTTGACTGTTATTGTTATGATGTACTTGACATTTTTATGATAATGAGAAATTTTGTTTTGATCCAACACTGAGTTGACTTAGAGGGCTGAAGCTCTCGGGTTAGGGACCAACCCTAGTAGTAGAAGTTCCTCCTTTGTAGCTGTATTCTTATCTTAAAATGATAGTTAACTACTAAAGTTTATTTATCTCTTTTTGTTAGCTTAACAAGTTACTTAAATTGTTGCTTAACCTTGTTTCCATTAATTTAAAGAGGTAGATTAATGTTACAGTTTAGTGAAGGAAATTATACTAGAAAAGCTTGTGACAGTGGCCCCTATCTCCTCTCCCTCATGGAATCATGATTAGAGGATGCCACTCTCACAACTCCAAAAGCAGAGTTTGTCTTTTGTTTATTGCATAGATTGAGTTACATTCTTAGCTAGATAAATGTTTATGATTTCTTGGAAGCCTCTACCGTTGTTATTGTTATAAGACAAATTGACCTCCTAATCAACTCAGAAGTGAAAGACAAGATGACTGAAGCAATGACCATAATTGCAAGCCCAAAATCCACACTAACGCTCTCTATACACTAACAACTTGCTTTATAAAGCTTGTTACCAAGCATAAAGGAGTGTTAGTCACCTTGCTAACTCTTGCTGTTAGACTAGGGGGAGCGCTAGTGAACTTAAGTGATGTTCAGAAGGTCATGCCAACGAATCTGCTCATAAATATCTAGATATTAAGTCCCTACATTTGTGTAAGAAAAGCAAGGAAACTCCAAAAATCAAGATATTTGGAGAAATTCTATTCTGAGAATCAAGGCAAATTGGAAAAATCTTGTAAACAGGGTAGGTTAATGGTTTTTTCCCTAATGAACTCTAGATGGAGCTTGGTAGCCCTAATTCGATTGCTACATAAGCAACGAGAGGGCCATTGCCAAAGGGGTCAGAGCATTTGGAAGGATAGCCCATAGAGCTGTTGTGAATTGTCATATTCTTGAAGAAGGTAGCTGAAAGAAGGAGAGAGAGAGGAAGAAGGGGTAAGGAAGGTTGATATAATGGATTGTTGTAATCACTCTTCCATTCTAAATATAGAACTGTAGTTGTGTTCCCTACTCCAAAGTGTCGGTGATATTTTTCATTTATTTGTTCATTCTGATGCTTGTCGAGTTGAGTAGTTAAGTTATACATTTATACATGTTTGTTACAGATTCTTACATTAGTTTTTAGAAGCGTATGCTATGATTGGTTTGCCTTGTCCTTTGTGTAGGAATTTTCTTGGAGCTGACTTAGAAGGAGTTCTTCTTGCCGCACGGAGATCCCCAAGTGAATCTAGAAGGAACCAAAGGTGATCCTCTTTCCATACCCTGTTAATTTATGTTTGATAGAAGAACATGTGTGTAACTGGCAACTTTTGCAGATAATCTTACAGTCTGTCGAAGGTCCCGAGAAGGCCTTTAAGGGTAGTTTTCATCCCGTGCATTTTACCCCATAGCAGTTATCTTGTTTTCTTAAGGTTGTTGTAGTTTAAAAGGTAGTCCATGTGATAGATCTAGTCCTTAACAATAGATAAATCAACTTCCTCAAATTCAACTCATCTTTTCCATGTGGACATGTAGTGATTTATAAATGAAAAGATAAACATGTTTTATTGTAGGGATAGTTGATCTGCAGGAAGGGACTCCTCCAACCAGCTTCACCTAGGCCTTCTCCACCTTCTATCAAGGCATACCATCCCATAGTCCAAACAAAGGTTTTTCAACCACCTTGAGCAAGCTACCTTAGGAAAATTTGACCTCCTTGGGGTGTTGGGCTTGGCCTTGGGTGATGTTCACCTTCCCTACACCTTCCACAACTGTCATGCACCTCTCCAACACCTCATCTCACTATTATTAGCATCCAAAACCTCTCAGTTAACTTCTTGTAGCAGTTCAGGATATCCTATAGCAGATCAGGACATTTGGAAGCAATTTCCTGTACGAAAGTTGTAGTAGCTTGTTTTGACCCTGTTTTTCCCTAAAATGATAGGATAACCTAGTATAAGAGTAGGTTAGCCCCTTATCTTAGACTTCATGACCAAAAGTGCCACCTAGACCAGTCTTCCCATTCCTTCCCCTCCTGCAAGATCAGATAGCATTAGCTTTTATATTTATGAAGTTAGCAATTAAGACTTTTTCTGCAAATGTGAATGAGATATTTAATGCATGCATGTTTGAATTTTGATATGATAGAGTAACTTTCTATTTTCAAGGAGTCCTTAGCTAGATGATCACTTGCAATATTAGCACAGTTTCCTTTCTACAAGTGATTTGTGTCATTTCATAGCTAGATGATTTATGGAATTTTATAGCATTTACCCTTTGACAACTTTCATTTCCTGAATAGACAAGACCTTACGTTTCCTACACTAGAACTAGCTTTACATTCATTGTTAGTAGGATGAAAAACATAAGCCCTTCCTCACTTCCATGGCTTAACCTTAGAGGACCTTGATACCTTTTTGTTTGAGTTTTCTCTCATATGTAGAACTTATGATTATATCTCAGACGACCAAAAGTTGAAGTTTCTCCCATCCAGCCTTAAGGATGAAACCTTGTGCTGGTTCATGGGTTTACCTTGGGAAATCATCACTACCTGGGCTCAAATGCAACAAGCCTTCAACAACAAGTATAGGGACTATTGTAGGTCCAAATAAACCAAAGAGGAAATCTTTAGAATGACCTTGGGACATGATTAATCCTTGGAATATTATGGGGAAAGGTTCCAACTTAGTTACGAAAGGGCCAGATGCACCCTTGATCCTGAATCACTCAAGTTAGTCCTTCTTAGAGGAATTAGGAAGGACATTTTGGAAACCCTAAACATGCTATCTGGAGGGGACATTTATCATCTATCTTATGATTATATCAAGACAATTTTCAAAAACCATTCTAGGGTTGCCGGAAAGAAGGGTAGGGCTAGTCAAGCTTTGGCAAGTTCCTCTCCCTCCAACACATATATCAAGAGTGAAATTGGAAACATGCTGGAAGACTTTAAAAGTGAAATGTTTCACACCCTTGCTCCGCAAATGGACACCATGCAGATCAAGAGGAAGTAGGAGGAAGCAGAGAGAACCTTAGCTATCTTTTTCCCTATATGCACTAGATGACACCCTAGAAATGAATGTCCATTGAATGCTATAGAGGTATGCTCGATCTGTGAGGAAACCCATTCCAAAGATAAGTTCCCTTCTCTTTCTAGATTGAAGATTGTATACCAAGGGGCTGAAGGTGGGGCTGAACAACTTTGTTATATCTATCAAAGGGGACCTCAAGGACTTTGATCATATGAGTAGGCGATGCAAGGGGATTCTTTTTCCTATTACAATTCCAATCAGAATGCATCCCTTCCCCCTTGGTGGTCTCCTGCTCATCCTTCATAGTCCGCACGTTCTCCTTGGTCATATGCACCTCAATACCCTTCCCAACCTGCCAATCAGTCATTTCAGCCATATTCAACCCCACATCCTTAGTGGAATACCCCATCACAAGGTTTGAGGCCTCCATTCAACCAACCTCTAGCCTTACTACCTCCACCTTCGTCTCAACCACATATCCTTCATCCTTCTCCACCTAAGAAACCATAGATGCTTGCTCAACCAAGTCCGAACTCGAACAACAAACATGCATAACAATTCTATAGTGGAGAGACATCCTACCCTACCTATGTTGTGGAAATTCAAGAAATCAACCTTAGGCCTAGAAGAGTATTTATAGATAACCAAACTCCATCGCCACCTGAGGATCTTGAAGAGGAAAAGGAAGAGAGTGTTCCTAAAGCCAATCCACCTCCTTTTCCTAAAATATTGTCCATCCTAGTCATCAAACCCTAGAAGAGACTGAACTTCTGGGAGAATTGAAAAACTTGTGCGTTAAAATCCCATCTACAACAAGCTAATAAAGGAGAAATGCTTCAAACATCATGGGAGGAGAAAGAAATACACCCCTACCATTAATGTCATTGGACAGTTGTCTAAATTAATCCTGGGAAGAGGGATTTTCCCAAAGTATCTAGACCTTGGAAGTCCTGTGGTAGATGTGCACATTAATGGCATCATTGTCCCCCACACCTTGATTGATCTTGGGGCTACCATCAATGTGATGACAAAAGAGACCATGCTCAAACTAAATCTCCAAGGATCCTTAAGATTTGGTTGTTTTTATCACGAGCATTGAGTCTTCTTCTATCTGAAAGCTTTGGTACCCTTCCCTAATAGCTATTTCTAACCCCTTATTCAGTGCATGGAATTCTGCCTCGTTATTTGAGGCATTTCCACAATCCATCACATCGACCCAATGGGTTCTGTCTCCATCATATCTGAATATCCCTCCTATGCCCACCTCCCCTGGATTTCCTTTTGTCATGCCATCGAAGTTTAGCTTGGTGAATCCCTGTGCTGGGTTCCTATAGAGGTCTTTGGCTCTTGCTTTACCTGCCTTATGTTCTCTTCCTATTGTGCATGCAGTGCTTGCTTTGATTTGCAGGCAGTTGATAATGCGTGTCTCTATTGATTCTGTCTTCTAGTATTCCTCATTCCATTTCTCAAGGAGTATGGTTTCTCTTATGCTCTATATAGTTGGACTCCATATTTCCTTCTTAGCTTTTTTGTCTTCCTTGAATATCAATCGATTTCTTGCCTTCCATATGTTCCATAGGAGGAACCCTATGGAAAGATTCCAGGCTCGGTTCAGGATTATATTACAGTACAACTTGCTCCTCCATCTCTCTATTGTTGTAGTTATGCTGCTTGTTTCTCTATCACTAATCTCGAAGAGCTAATGGTGGTTTTGCCAGAGGGTGTTGTTGACACTACAGGAATTTGTCAAGTGCTCCATTGTTTCTTCTTGTTCCTGGCATAGGGCACAGTGCGATGGTCCATGCATCCCCTTCCTTCTCAACTGGTCCCAGGTTAAGGCTCACCGGTGGGAAAATATCCAGGTAAATAATGCCACCTTTGGCCAAGTTTTTATTTGCCAGATTCTATCCCATTTTTTGATGTCTGGGTTGCTGGTTCTTCTGGTCTTTATATAATATCCTTCTGTTACTATAAACATTCCTTTGATGCGTTTTCCCCACCTTATTATATATGAACCATCTTTGACTACAATTTTCCTTGTCACCATTTCCTTTTTGTAATTTACCCAATTTTCTGTTTCTGGTGCTTCTTGCCATTCATTTTTCATTTTCCATTTTCTCTAGTAACCATCCTTTTCAGGCAGCTAGTAGTTTTGGGCTGCGTCTTCCTCCATTTGGGTGGTAAAATGTTGAATATCTTGGAGTTGAGGTTGCTGGTTGAGGGTTTCTCTCTGCTGCCAAGTCTCCTACTAGAAGTTTGCTTTGTCGCCCTGCCTAATTTCCCAAAAACTATGTTCTCTTATCAGGTCCTTATTTGATATTGCTAGGTTCCAAATTGCTTAGCCTTTCTTATCTGATTGGCTTCAGAGTTTTCCTTCAGGGGACCTTGCCATCTCATATTTCTTTTCCCATAACTTTTTCCATAGATCTTCTCCTCCTTGAATCCACCTCCACCATAATTTTGCACCCATTACTTGGTTTAATATATATGGATCCCTTGTAGGAATTTACAGGGTAAGTTCCTCAGACAGAACACCAAAAGGACACCGCTCACAAACAGATCACAGATCAATACACCAATATTTTGACGTGGTTAAAACCCTCAGAGAGGGAAACAGTCCACGGCCTGTGCCAAAGTGGCCACTACAGGCAATTTTTTAATAAAAGAATGAAAATTTACATAAGCTTCTCTCATGCACGGTGAACCTACAAATGACCCTCCATGCGCTTTAAATAGAATTCATGGACCAATCGGGTGGCAAGCCATGGATCAAGTGTCGGTAATACCGAGGAGAGAATGAACCGTCATATCACTACATATCATGACCGTCGG
>APFE030653502.1:4539-18523 GCA_000404065.3 Pinus taeda
GCCTTCCCAAATACCATGGTCCAAAACCATAACATTTCAATACCATGAACCCAAAACTGGGGATCAACACATCTGACGAGACGCTATGGTCCAAAACATAGGTTCAAGTTCCAAGATCTAACTGCCATAGACCAAAAGAATGATCCCCAACATATACGCGCTTTTGTAATGTATAACCCGCGTGTATACGCGCCTTCGTCTAGATGAACCTGCGTATATGTCTTTTTCTACTTTCTGAGTGCCAGAACTGAGATCTGATACCAAAGAAGGTTGCCATCAAGGACAACACCTGTGCCATAGCTCCAAACCTGTGCCATAATGCCAACAGATGCATCATAGGTAGAGTGTATATCATTTAGGTTTTGTTTGAAGGGGCATTATTGGAAAAAAGATCCTATGTTCCCAACACTTTGTTGTTCTTTTCCTTGGATTACTCTTGTACTCTCTTCTTTGATCTCCCTCGTACAAATTATGATAATCTAACACTCAAAAGAAAACATCTCGATCATGTCACTCCCTAGACATATGTGGTGGAAAGGACTACAACAACTTCGTTGTAACCTTAAATCACACTCATGTAACTATATATTGATAGATGTGATGCCAAATAAGATTGCAAGCTTTAGTGACAAATATTTGCTATGGGGATGTGTATGAAGGGAATCATTATTTTCCCTCACAACCTCTTTATGCCAGTTAAGAAAAATGCACATATTTTTTGCCTTGGGCAAGTTGTTGCTATGGCACTTGACACTAATTTTCTTATCATATCAATGCTTTAGAAGTTCTAAAATATTAACAATGTGTTGAGTTTTTAAATGCCATAACATCTATAATAAATATTTTTTCAACGCTTGAAGAGCATGTTTACTGATGCATTCTTATCTTCAAGGGTTCATCCTTTTGCTTCTCTTTAAATTTGTCCTTACGTTATGGTTGATGTCAAATTATCAAGAAATCACCCATTATCTTTTCATAAATAAACTTTCATTGTATGAACCTTTTGCTTCTCTTTAAATTTGTCCTTACGTTATGGTTGATGTCAAATTATGAAGAAATCACCCATTATCTTTCCATAAATAAACTTTCATTGTATGAAGATGATTGAAATAGAGACAATGACTTGGATTGGTTCTTATTATATAACCATACTCTCTTATTATTCACTTATGTGTTACTTCATTTTAATCTACATAACACTACAAGTTGCTAATAAAAGTTAATTTCTCTATCTTCTATGGTAAGAGGCTCAATGTTAAGCCCAAATCACAAAGTACTCATCTTCAATAACGAGGAACACCAGACAAATTCTCATTCAAAGAGGGAGGATTGGATACAACATGAGAATCTGCAATACATTCTCATTTCAAAAGCAAAAACTTGATATAATGTGGTAATTTGTCTATTTTTTTAGTGGATACATGTAATGGATTGTGTATAATATAAAGAATGTGGAAAATTTTCCCTCATTAACAATTTGGAGAAAACTAATCAAATGTTCTTAACTTAAAGTATCAACTTCATCAAGAACAATAGGCAATTTGTGTTTTTCACCCATATAACTTTAAAAGAATGGAAAACGGCAACTATTTTCCTAAACCATTCTCATAAAATAAACATTGAAACTACATCATTTGTAATTTTGGAAAATATTATTTCTCTATCTTTAAATTAAAAAGTGAGATAACTTGATTTAGACTTAAAAAAACATAGTTAATTATTATTTTACCAATCAAAAGTGGAATGAATTAATCTTTTTTACGGAACCAAGGTTATTTTCGCTTTTGTGTGAATTTGGTAATATCAATATACTTTTGTTTCTTGAGTTAAAAATGGATATTAAATAAAATAATTGTCATTAGTTTTGTAATTACGACGTTTAATATTCAATTTCAAATTTTATTTTGGTAAATAGTGATAAACATTTAAAACTATACAAAACTCATTACTTTGTAGTAGTTATATTCAAGTTCAACCTATAATGAATTTATCTATAAGACAATCCCATGTTCCCAAAGTTATAAAACATAAGTTGGTGTGGTAATAACCATGCACAACATATATACTTGTTCTCTTCAATCATATAATGTATACATGATAAATAGAAGCAAGACCTCGCTGATTATTTTGCATTTAGCCTTAATCAATCAAGTTCTTTTGGAAACAAATATATGCAAACGAAGGTCTTCATTCAAAAATATGTGTTTCATGCTCATCTTTTAATCTACACGGTAAATGAAAAATTTATAGAATGTAATCTACACTGCATGTTGCTTTCTTGAATGGAATCCATGTTTATGTTGTGGAATATATATACTTTAGAAAAGGGTAGTCATCAAAGTTATTATGTCATCACCGATGGGAATTTATTAACATGATGATCTTTTCATGCAGCATGGAATGTTGATCTCATCTAAATCAGTGGTTTCTCACCTCTAATTAAGTTGTACGAGCAACCCACATCATAATTGTAACCTTTTTTCTTATTCCAACAATTTATGGAAGATTCCCTTTACATGTGACCACTAAGATATTCTTTCCACATGTCTCATTTGGTAGGCATCAAGCTTTTTATAAACATCGAGTATCAAACCTGATTGTTGTTGACCTCGAACTGACTCGCGATGATTTAGTATCTACCTTAATTTTGTTGACCTTAAATTAATCAAATGAAGTATCTCTTGAACTAGTCCATCCATTTTCCCAATGTTATGAATAAATAATTCATATATATATATATATGATTTATTTAATCAATTATTAATTGTTATTAATTATGGAGAGGGTTATTGATGCAGGAGCATCTAGCTGACAGGGGAAAAGACACAAGTAAGGAATATGGTTTCCTGAAGAGGAACAGAGGGATTGATTCATGTAGTGGGAAACATACTTGTTTTCTTTTAATTTCCTTTTCTTTTATCAAGTTATTTAGAGGGTACGGTAATAAGTTGTAATTAGGAATAGTAATAATTAGATTAGGGTCATTGTTTTCAAACAATTAAGTTGTTATTGTAAAAAAGGCATGAAAAAAAAAATGTACTGGAAAATCAAACAAAATTCAGTATGAAAATTAACTGTTGTAACTAATTGAACAAACTGGACAAACTACCAACAGTTAGAACAGTTGTAACAGTGCTATTAAAGAGTGAAACAAAGCACAATACGGGGTTCAGAACTGAGGGAGAAGTATTCAAAAAAAAAATAATACCAAATTTTCTGTGCACATATCCTCATAGCGTCCTATTCGTGTCTGAAAATATTTTAACATAGAATTACTGTGTGAATGTCGTAAATGCATGGTCACAGGACTTAATTAAAGAAAAGAGACCTCCTAGTACCGAATTCGTTAAATTCAAATAAGGAGAACAGCGCTTGTCTACAGGCAATATCAACAGAGGAACCAAAACGCGTAACAGGAATCGTCCAAACATTTCTTTACATACGAAAAGACAGAATTTGCCATCACAGTGAAAAGAACAACCACAATAAAACCCAAGTATGCAAATCTTAAAAGCATAACGAAAATTTCAGTTCCAGAAGTTCATTTACAATCATCAAGCTAATGTCCATTTATATTCTATATTTAAAAAAACTTGAGAACGAACCAGTTTACGGATTTGGGAACTGTAAATCCTCATCCACATAAATCGAAAATCCCATACATTTCCCAAACCAACTCTTACGACTTGACAGAGACACTATCTAGCAATAGGACTCAACATAACAGTGGCTCGAGGCCTACAGCTAAACCAACCCATACGCCGAGAGACTCAGGCAAGCAAGTTACAGATAAATAAAACAATGCTACCCGGAACTTCCTCAGAGTAGTCGAAGGTCCCAGCACCGAAAATCTCGGCCGTTGCACCTGCAAGAGAAACCACAGGACGAGAGTCAGAATACAGTGAAAGGAAATACAAGATTTCAAAACAAATTTTGATTTTGAACAAGCCGAAACTACAGTGGGTTCCGCTTACCTACTGAAGGAGTCGTGATCAACACAACCACAGATTTTCTCCCTGCTCTCAAGGAGCCGAAGACGTTAGAGGCCGAAAGAGGAACAGGTAAAGCGAAATAGCAGAGAAAGAAATCTTACCAGTTGCATTGGAGCAGGAAACGACGAAAAACGACACCATTGTTTTGTCGAGACCGTGCCTGAGCCGAACCGTTGTTGTAGAACGAGACCAGAAATCACATTCTCAAAAAAAAAATCGACACACAGAGGTAACGACATTGAAGACCCAGACCATAAATCGAACAGAGGACGCACAGAGGCAGAAACCCATAAAAAAAATCGACAATAGAAAACCCCGGGATAGTCTAAATACAAACAGGGGAACGAGCCTTACCAGGTTTCCATAGTTCCGCAAACGACCGAGACACTTCCACAACAGAAATCGAACAAATGGTGCCGTTAGAACCGCCACAAGCATGCAACTCAACAAACTCAGAGCAACAAAACCCTGGACCAACTAACAGAACTCCCATCGAACTTGCAGACTACCAACTCGTGTCACAAAGAATCCGGGAAGCAAGCTTCAACCAAATACAAAGCATCGCAGAAGAGAATCACTGTGAAATCGCCAAATCGCCAAGAGCTCGCAGAAGGAGGAAGCAAAACTAATACAAAACCCAAATGAACTCAAAGGTGGCGAAAACCCTATACAAGGGCGGGGTTTAGAATTCCAACACGATACAGGTGTCCGCCTCACATACAGCCAACGTACCTTACCGTAAATAAAAAATTAATTGAGCCCAGATTAACATTCAAAATATCTCTATCCAAAATCCGATGTACATAAATATCAACCGACAATACAAACCAAGTTGAAAGGGAGCGACAGCGAGACCACGTGGGTTGGCCCCATCAAGCGGTATCGGAGCAAGAAAAAAAAAAGAAGGAAGAAATATGGAAGTTCAAAGACAGGGACGTGGAAGAGGTGTGTGCAGAGGAGTAGACGAGGGCTTGAGAGAAGAGTTGAGGGTCCTTACTGCTCGCTTAGAAGCAGTGGAAGCAGGAAGGAGAAGAGACCCAGAACTTGGGGATGATAGTGAAGATGAAGCAGCAACTGCTACGGAAGGATCAGAGGAAGAAGCCCCGGAGATAAAACTGTTGAGATCAGTATTGTTAGCCAGCAGCAAACCCAAACCTGAGATCCCTAATTACGATGGCAGTCTATCCGCAGATGTTCTGTTGGATTGGGTAAGTGAGTTAGATAAGTATTTTGAAAACGAAGAGATCAGTGAGGACAAAAGAGTTAGATTTGCTGCAACCAAGTTAAAAGGACACGCTGCTTTATGGTGGGATAATGTCCAAGCGGACAGGAAGAGGATGAACAAGCTACCAATAAAGAAGTGGCCGAGAATGGTGGCAAAACTGAAGGGCAGGTTTTTGCCTAAAGACTATCAGGTCGAACTTTATCGACGAGTGCAGAATCTAAGGCAGAAAGGTATGACCGTAAAGGAATACACCGAGGAATTTTATCGTGTAAATTTGCGGGCTCGTTATACTGACGATACCGCAGAGAAGACAGCGAGATATTTTAATGGCTTGAGGATGGAAATACTGGATGAGATCAGTATTCTCTCACCACGAAATATAGAAGAAGCCTTTCAAAGTGTTGTAAAGGCTGAAGAAAAAAATAACAGGAAACAGAACAATAGGAGAGGACGAGGAAATGGCAGAGGACGAGGACAGTCCTACGGCAGAGGAAGAACTGCTACTAACAGTGAGGAAGGCAACAGCTCCAAAGCTTTAGGGACAGCAGAGAAGGGAGATAGCACTAGAGGAGGTCGGCCATATCAACGGGGAAGAGGAAATGGTCGCGGAAGAGGGACAAATGTCCAGTGCTACAGGTGCCATAAGTGGGGGCACAGATCCTTCGAATGCCCGGAAGTCGAGCATGCTGGCCAGAGGGGAGAATTTGTTGCACAGCCTAAGGAAGCTGAAGCACAGCCCCAGAAAGTAGAAAATGTGGCAGAAACAGGAGAGGCATTAGTTCTGAACAAAGTGTTGTTAAAGCCAGCAAAGGAAATGGCTGAGCAGAACCAGCGGAAGGCACTATTCCGAACAGTTTGCAAATCACATGGGAAGTGTTGTAAATTAATCATAGACAGCGGGAGTACATATAACTTAGTTGCTACCGAGATGGTGGAAAAGTTGGGATTAAGGCGGCTTAAACATCCCACACCTTACAAGGTGTCGTGGCTACAGAAAGGCCACCAATTATTAGTTGATGAGCAATGTGAGGTCGAATTTCACATTGGCAAATACCAAGACAAAGTTGTCTGTGATATTATGCCAATGGACGAATGCCATATACTGCTAAGGAGACCATGGCAGTATGACCGGAAGGTGACACATGATGGGAAAACAAATTGTTATAAATTTGTGAAAGATGGAGTCAAACATACGCTTGTACCCATCAAGGAGGAGGATAGAGCAGAGTCAAGTGGAAAAAAAGCATTGTTAATAGGAGGAAAACAGTTTGTTAAGCAGATTGAAGAAAACAAGGTGAATTATGCGGTGGTAAGGAGGACAAGAGCAGTATCACTGAACACAGAAAAATCAGAATTGCCTACAGAGATACAAGAGTTGTTGGAAGAATTTAAGGATATTGTGGTCGACGATTTACCAGATAAGTTGCCTCCCAGAAGGAGCATCAGCCATCATATCGATTTCATACCTGGAGCAAGTCTACCGAACAAGGCAGCATACAGAATGAGCCCGAAAGACAATGAAGAGATCCGTAAACAAGTGCAAGAGTTGCTGGATAAGGGACTGATCAAAGAAAGTTTGAGCCCGTGTGCGGTACCAACAATACTCGCACCTAAGAAGGGAGGAGAATGGCGGATGTGTACGGATTCACGAGCCATTAATAAAATCACTATTCGGTATAGATTTCCCCTACCCAGAATGGATGACATGATGGATTGTCTCAGCGGTGCAGCCTATTTTACGAAGATTTATCTGAAGAGTGGATATCATCAGATCAGGATCAGGGAGGGAGATGAATGGAAAACAACCTTCAAAACCAATGAAGGGTTGTACGAGTGGCTAGTCATGTCGTTTGGTTTGAGAAATGCTCCTAGTACTTTTATGAGGTTGATGAATGAGATGTTAAAAGAATTTATTGGCAAGTTTGTGATAGTTTACCTTGATGATATTTTGATTTTTAGAAAAAAAAAGGGGAGAGCACCTTCAGCATGTTCGAAGAGTGCTAGAGAAGTTACAGCAGAACAAATTGCTGATAAACTTAAAAAAATGTACTTTCCTACAGAAGGAACTGGTTTATTTGGGGTTTGTAGTCGCAGAAAATGAATTGAAGATGGATCCAGAAAAGATCGCAGCAATCATCAACTAGCCATCACCCAAGAGCTTGTTTGAGGTACGTAGTTTTCACGGATTGGCAATTTTTTATAGGAAGTTTATTAGAAATTTCAGTGAAATCTGTGCACCAATGCTAGACACCATAAAAAAGGCCAGTCAGCCTTTTTGTTGGACTAGTACAGCAGAGGACAGCTTTCAGCTTCTGAAACGGAAGATTACGGAGAGACCAATCTTGAGACTACCCGACTTCAACAAACTTTTCCAGGTCCGATGTGACGCAAGTGGGACAGCGATTGGCACTGTGCTTAGTCAGGAAGACAGACCAGTGGCATTTTTTAGTGAGAAATTAAACGAAAGCAGGCAGAAATACTCCTCATATGACAAGGAATTTTATGCCGTGGTCCAAGCTTTGAAGCATTGGAGACACTACCTGCTGGGCAACGAGTTTGTATTATTTTCTGATAATTCAGCGTTACAATATGTAATGCAACAGCACAAGTTGAACCAGAAGCACGCCAAATGGGTAGAGCGCTTGCAGAGCTTCACCCTCATGCTAAAGCATATTAGTGGACAAGCCAATAAAGTGGCAGATGCTTTGAGCAGAAGAGCTTTGCTCTTACAGGAAAGCAGAATACAGGTGATGGGATTTGAACATCTAAAGGATTTGTAACAGACCGACACAGATTTCGAAGAAGCCTTTGAAGCATGCCAAAGTCTTGTGTTGAGGAATACAAGTCCATGGTTGGACTACAACTTACAGGAAGGATTATTGTTTAGAGGTGGACAATTATGTATCCCGGACTATTCGATGAGAGAAAATATTGTACGGGAGAAACATAGTGGTGGTCTGGCCGGTCACTTTGGCATAGATAAAATTTTGGAACAGCTCGGACACTTTTATTACTGGCCCCGAATGCGCAGGGATATCCAACGATATGTGAACAGGTGTAAAGTCTGCCAACTGGCGAAGGGACACAGTCAAAATACTGGACTTTACACACCACTACCAGTTCCGAGTAGGACATGGGACTCAGTCAGCATTGACTTCGTCTTAGGACTGCCTAGAACACAGCGGGGGTATGACTCAGTGATGGTGGTGGTAGATAGATTTTTGAAAATGGCTCATTTTCGAAAACTAGTGATGCCACGTACGTAGCTCACCTGTTTTTCACGGAAGTTGTTAGATTACATGGCCTACCCAATTCTATCGTTTCTGACAGGGATGTAAAATTCACAGGACACTTTTGGCGCACCCTGTGGAAAAAGTTGGGCACGCAACTGAACTTCAGCTCTGCGTATCACCCGCAGACTGATGGGCAAACAGAAGTGGTGAACAGGAGTTTGGGAAATTTGTTATGGAGTTTGACTGGGGAAAATTCACGGTTATGGGATCGTGCTCTCGCACAGGCGGAATTTGCTTATAATGATTCGCCCAATCGTAGCACTGGACATAGCCCGTTCCAAATCTTGTACGGCATGCACCCTCGGGGAATACATGAATTGCAAGATTTGGGAAAATTAGAATGGAGAAGCGCAAATGGAGAAGATTTTGCCGAAGCAATGAGCAAACTACATGAACATGTAAAATTAAAATTGCAGGACAGCGTACAGAAATACAAACAGCAAGCAGATTCAAAGCGAAGGGAAGTACAATTTAATGTCGGAGATGAGGTCCTCACGCACTTGCGCAAGGAACGGTTTCCTAAGGGTACGTATAATATATTAAAGTTTGAAAGAATTGGTCTCTGCAAGATCTTGCGTAAATTCTCAGCCAACGCCTATGAAATTCAACTGCCAATAGGCATATCACCTATTTTCAATGTGGCAGATCTATTTCCATATACTGCCCAAGCGGAGGAAGACAGTGTGGTACGGCTAGAATGGGACACCCAAGTTGGAGACAGTTCTTGGATGAGGCATATGCCTTCGCCTCAATCCCATGAGATTGAAGGAATTCTCAGCACACAGGTAGCCAAGAATACACGTAGGAAGGAATTTCTGCGATATCTCGTCAAGTGGAGAGACCGTCCAATGGAGGAAAGCTCATGGCTCGATGCGGCACAGATACGGAAGGTTGGCTATTCGGTGGAGGAGCTCATGGAACGGAGCCATGAATTTCTTTTACCCCGGGAGCCTGATGCAGGAGCATCTAGCTGACAGGGCAAAGACACAAGTAAGGGAATATGGTTCTGAAGAGGACAGAGGGATTGATTCATGTAGTGGGAAACATACTTGTTTTCTTTTAATTTCCTTTTCTTTTATCAAGTTATTTAGAGGGTATTGTAATAAGTTGTAATTAGGAATAGTAATAATTAGATTAGGGTCATTGTTTTCAAACAATTAAGTTGTTATTGTAAAAAAGGCATGAAAAAGAAAATGTACTGGAAAATCAAACAAAATTCAGTATGAAAATTAACTGTTGTAACTAATTGAACAAACTGGACAAACTACCAGCAGTTAGAACAGTTGTAACAGTGTTATTGAAGAGTGAAACAAAGCACAATACGGGGTTCAGAACTGAGGGAGAAGTATTCGAAAAAAAATAATACCAAATTTTTTGTGCACATATCCTCATAGCGTCCTATTCGTGTCTGAAAATATTTTAACATAGAATTACTGTGTGAATGTCGTAAATGCATGGTCACAGGACTTAATTAAAGAAAAGAGACCTCCGAGTACCGAATTCGTTAAATTCAAATAAGGAGAACAGCGCTTGTCTACAGGCAATATCAACAAAGGAACCAAAACGCGTAACAAGAATCGTCCAAACATTTCTTTACATATGAAAAGACAGAGTTTGCCATCATAGTGAAAAGAACAACCACAATAAAACCCAGGTATGCAAATCTTAAAAGCATAACGAAAATTTCAGTTCCAGAAGTTCATTTACAGTCATCAAGCTAATGTCCATTTATATTCTATATTTAAAAAAACTTGAGAATGAACCAGTTTACGGATTTGGGAACTGTAAATCCTCATCCACATAAATTGAAAATCCCATACATTTCCCGAACCAACTCTTACGACTTGACAGAGACACTATCTAGCAATAGCACTCAACATAACATTGGCTCGAAGCCTACAGCTAAACCAACCCATACGCCGAGAGACTCAGGCAAACAAGTTACAGATAAATAAAACAATGCTACCCGGAACTTCCTCGGAGTAGTCGAAGGTCCCAGCACCGAAACCCTCAGTCGCTGCAACTGCAGGAGAAACCACAGGACGAGAGTCAGAATACAGTGAAAGGAAATACAAGATTTCAAAACAAATTTTGATTTTGAACAAGCCGAAACTACAGTGGGTTCCGCTTACCTACCGAAGGAGTCGTGACCAACACAACCACAGATTTTCTCCCTGCTCACAAGGCGCCGAAGACGTTAGAGGCCGAAAGAGGAATAGGTAAAGCGAAATAGCAGAGAAAGAAAGCTTACCAGTTGCATTGGAGCAGGAAACGACACCATTGTTTTGTCGAGACCGTGCCTGAGCCGAACCATTGCTGTAGAACGAGACCAGAAACCACATTCTCAAAAAAAAAATCGACACACAGAGGTAACAGCATTGAAGATCCAGACCATAAATCGAACAGAGGACGCACAGAGGCAGAAACCCATAAAAAAGATCGACAATAGAAAACCCCGGGATAGTCTAAATACAAACAGGGGAACGAGCCTTACCAGGTTTCCATAGTTCCGCAAACGACCGAGACACTTCCACAACAGAAATTGAACAAATGGTGCCGTGAGAACCGCCACAAGCATGCAGCTCAACAGACTAAAAGAAACAAAACCCCGGACCAACTAACATAACTCCCATCGAACTTGCAGACTACCAATTCATGTCACAAAGAATCCGGGAACCAAGCTTCAACCAAATACAAAGCATCACAGAAGAGAATCACTGTGAAATCGCCAAATCGCCAAGAGCTTGCAGAAGGAGGAAGCAGAACTAATACAAAACCCAAATGAACTCAAAGGTGGCGAAAACCCTATACGAGGGCGGGGTTTAGAATTCCAACACGATACAGGCGTCCGCCTCACATACAGCCAACGTACCTTACCGTAAACAAACAATTAATTGAGCCTAGATTAACAATCAAAATATCTCTATCCAAAATCTGGCGTACATAAATATCAATCGACAGTACAAACCAAGTTGAAAGGGAGCAACGGCGGGACCACGTGGGCTGGCCCCATCAGTTATGGTCAAAAGTGGTGTTCATTCACCTTCGTGGTTAGTCAAGGCCGATATAGGCACACTGCCATGAAGCATTGTAATCATCCTTCAAGTATTTTATTCATTACTAAATTTTATTACACATTTTATGTGTCTTATGCATCAAGTCTGTTGTTACAATGGTATCAAAGCACTTAATCCTCTCACTTGACTTCACAACCGCCTCTTGTGCCACCCGCAACTCTATTCAAACTGCAATTACCTTTATTTCTCGTTGCACCCTTTAACCCTAGCTCCCTACTGCACCATTATTTTTCGTCTGACCATGCCCAGACATTGTTTTATCGCAATATTCCGCTATGTTATCACACTATGCCTGGTCGTTGCCATGTGCCCATCTCTCTCCCCTAACCGTGTCCATTTCATTGTTTTCATTGGTTAATTATTGTCGTCATTTCAAATCCATCGCACTGTAATCCTGTCCACAATCGTTATTCCCTGACATCTCGATGGTTGGGCACCAGCACTTCCACCTGGTCCGTTGATCGGTTCTTTCGTCGTTATTCACATTTTCTTCCATCAAACATTCATTCAAACCGGTCATGCCCCTCTTGACCGTCACATTCTTGTCGCCGATGTCAACTCTGATATCGAACCCGCATGCAATTTCCGCGTTTACTTTCTACCTACATCATCAGCCGTGTTTTGTCCCTGCATAACTTTTAATTATATAAACCATCATATATAATTTTATTATATAGTTTATATAAATATAGTAATTTATTATATATAATTCAATATTACATAACTAAAAAACTATATAGTTTAATTATATAATTATATTATATAGTTATAATATATTAATTATTATATAGTTAAGTATATAATTATTTATTTAAATATAACCAATTTAAAAAACAAAAAACAAAAGACAAAAACAACAACAACAATATGGGTTCTGCAAAAAAGAAAAACAAATTAAAAATGCGGAATAATAATAATGATGAAGCCAACATTAGTAAATATCGCAAAGAACTTGATAAGGTGTGTCATCGCCTTGACAATGTCGAAATAAAGCAAACAAATCTAGGAGAAGAACAAAAAAGAATAATCAAAACTCAATAAAAATTATCAACTGAGAAAAAGAATATAGAAAACATTGAGAAAATTTTGCAAGGGATGCAAAACCAAGAAAAAAGAGATTTTGATTATTGATGCAAGATTTCTTAAGATTAAGAGAAGAAGGCAAACAAGAAGAAACCAGTAAGCTTAGAGAACAAGAAGCAAGAATGGATCAGTTAATAGGAAGGGTTAATTCATTTTGTGTTAATCATTTAATTGTTCAAGAACCAACAAAAAGCCCCAAAACTCCAGATAGCGAAGATCCCCCAAATCATGAAATTTCACAAATTCCACAAATACACTTCTCAGATAGCCAATACTATACAAAATTTCTAGAAAAGGAAAATCGACGAATTAAGAAAGAGTTACCCAAATACAATAGTAAAGACCATAAAGGCACCATTGTTTAGGTTAATAAAATGGAAGCCATTTTTGAGTCAAACCCACCATTAGGTGAACATGAGAAAATCATGACGACTTCCAACAATTTAGAAGCAAAGGCATATGACTGGTTCCCATGGAGGTCTGGCAAATATGACGCTCATTCCTTTCATTGGAAGACCTTCGTGGATTCCTTACTAAAAATATTCTTCTATGAAGAAGAAGATGATGTCTACGAAAAAATTGTTCATCTCAAGCAAAAAGGATTTGTAAGCGAATACACCCATGAATGGGGAGTATTAGCTATAAGACAAAGAGGATTTACTGATTAACAAATACTTAAAATGTATAGATGTGGACTTAAGGATTATATTCGTGCAGAGCTGAAACAATACAAACCTCGAACTATTGAAGAAGCCAAACATGCAGCAAAGCTTATTGAACAAAAGTATAAATTCAATATACATACTAGTTCCAAAAAGTCAAGCAATTACTCGAAGGAAAAACCATGTAAGATCTCTCTAGACAATATTAACAAGTACATTCCACCTCAATTGTGAGAAGGGAACCAATACTCAAGTTTTGAAAGGAAGAAGGATGGCAAATGCTGGAAGTGTGGGGAAATTTTTCTTCAGGACACAAATGCAATATGAAAAAACTCTATAATTGTGAAGCGGAATAGAAAGAGGACACCTGGAGTAGTGACTCACATGAATATACTAATAAGGAAAATGAAACTCGAAGCTTGGAATTGTAGAAATTCCCACTGTAGATCAACATATTATGCAATATACTAAAGCAAAATACAAGATCTACTTCTACAACAAACTTTACGGAAGCTTAATCGAATTGAGCAAGATCAATGAAAACGCATATAACTGAGAATGAGAAATCAATCACACATAACACAGAAGAAATAACCCGGGGAAAGCCTCAGCCTAAAACCCCAATCTCTGTATTATCATACAAGTGGAAATA
>APFE030653502.1:44383-118772 GCA_000404065.3 Pinus taeda
CATCTACATTAACTCAGCTGAAAGCAAGAACACTACTCTAACTCCTCTATTGAATCTAAAGCAATGCAAAAATTAAGTGACAAATCACACTACTTAATTCTCCCTTAACATTTTGCCTTTAGCTAAATTGATCATGTGAAAAAGAGTTAGGAGTGAATTAGCAATATGAGTCTAAAACTAAATAAACCAAGCTGCAATTAAATGATGTTTTGGTCCCATAAAAGTTAGTGAATTATGATAAAAAGAACCATCAACAGATTAGCAACTTGACAAAACTTGATAAAGTAAACTAGGCAAGGAAACTAACTAAGCAAGGAAACTAATGAAAATCAAAGCGAAAGTCAGCAGTTTAGATAAGACAACTTGAGATGCCACTAGTGTTAGAAAGAAGGAAAAGCACACTGTCCCGGGCTCCTACAAAGCTGTAAAAACACACACCGATTAGTCATGAAAAGTACAGAAACGTAAAGCAGCATGATTCAAACTGTACATTAATATACATGGTGAATTAGAGAAAAAGGAATGCAGGAAAGAAAATTTAAAAGCTACTGTACAATGGTTGTAGCAGACAAGGGCCCTCCATCCACTTCAACCAATTAAAAAGATCAGCTACGCAGGTAAGAACAGAACTGTCTTCTTGGTATTAAATCAGCACATAACAAAATACAGTGGGGAGCGTAAACACTATGTAAAAGAGTCTTGAAACATAGTTTACAACAGCAAAAGACTAACTTCCCAAAAACTCTCTAATCAGCGTGTAGAAATGCTTTATTTATAGCAGGAACACAAACTGTTCTGTGCGTAAACTAAGCTAACTAAAAGCTATGCAAAAGACACGTTCAGCAGCACCGTGCACGGATTTAGGAAACGGTCATCATGGTTGATAAATCCGCTGTTGGATTCTTGTCCCCTGCAGTCTTCGTGGCTAAAGAAGAGGCCAGCTATGACTTTCGTGCTCCACCTGAACACGCAGAGCCGTGCCACCGTTTGCAACCTTGCCGTTTGACCAGAGTTACCTCCACGTTGACCAGGGGTGTAGACGGCCAGTTTGGCTGAGCTGACAGCACACGCACCATGTACACAGTCATACAAACTTGCCCATGTGGCTCTTTCCTCTAGAGGACACCTGGATCATAGAAAACAAGAAAATGGCTGCGGAATCTGGATTGGCTGCGGAATCAGAGATCGGCTGCGGAAATCCTGTATCAGCTGCGAAATTGCAGCATTTGAACCAAAAATATAAACCAACAGTCAATCATTAGCACAATTAGAAAATCATGTTAAAAATTCCTATAATGCAATGAATTGAACAAGTTGATGAAGGAAATGATGACAAAAGAAGGAAATGAGTAGGAAAAGGCTGTTGGGAGGATGGGTAAATGAGTGCAGGTTTGAGGCTCAACAGGATGCCTTCTAGTTTAGAGGGAGAAGCTGCAATAATGGAAAACTTGGCAGTGTTGGAGACAAATCCAAGTGGGCGAGGTTCTTCAGAGATCCCTTCCTCACTAAGGGGGAGTGTTAAAGATAGTTGCAAGAAAGTGATTCCTTTATTTGTGGCTTAATTTAAGGAGTCAAATTCAAATTCCTTCTTGTGCATCCTCAAGTTTCTAAAAATTACGAGATTCCCTATAAATTAGGACGAGTTAGGTTACAGTTAACAGATGTGTTGAAATTGAAGGTCAAGTTCTTGATTTTCTAGTGTGAGTTAATTGAGTAAAAACACAATTGATTGAGTTTCAAGTGGTTGACTTGAAATAGGACGAGTTGCATGAGTAGTTAACCCATGCTAAATCACTCAATCACAAAATCATTCCTTAATTAGAAAACTCGCTACTTTTAACCATTTGAATTGCCTTTAAAAGGAGGAGTGAAGGCACAAGTTTAATCATTGTTTTGGTGAGCATGATTTTGTGCATGGAGCATGTCAAAAGAAGAGTGTGTAAGAGAAGCTTGTGCACAAATTGGTAGAGGGCAACAAAGATCAATAGTCTTGCAAGGGTTTCAAGATTAGAACAAGCAAGCAAGGCCAGTGTGTTTTTTTATTGAAATAATCGTTTTGTAAGAGATCTATTGGCCATATTTTCTATCAATAAAATTCTCTATAACAAGCAGAGGGTTTCCCAGTTGGGTTCCCTAGACAAATATGTGTTTTTGAATTGTGTGACTACTGTTATGCTCCTATACCAATAGGTGTCATATTTCATGATTGACTTGATGAGCTCTGTAATATGTTCATACCTTTCTTGTTGCAAAGGTTTTCCATATTGTCAAAAAATCAAAAAATTTAAAAAAAGTAAAGAGGGTATACCCTAAAAGAAAAATCAAAGGGTAAAAAGAATAAGATGGTCAAAAAAGTGAAAGAAAATGAATCCCACCAAAAGAAAGACCAAGGAAAGTGTGCAAGTTTAAATGCCACTACTTTTTACTCTTATGGAATAAACAATTGTGTGCAGCTTGTAATTTATGCCACAATTGATGAATAGTCGAACAGCTTAAGCTTGGCTAGTTCATATTTGAATTTTATGTTTTAGAGTAGGTAGATGATGTTGCAGAATCATATGTGATGGATAAAGTCTCTAAATGTGTTAATATTTCACTTTCATCACAAGGCTAAGGCATACAGTACATTGAAAGCATTTCAAGCAAAGCAAAGTCAGAGTAATTAACTCCCCTTCTCATTTTCCCTAATTATTCACTAATTTCCCCTAAGTACTAAGGTATTTGCTAAATTGGAGGGGCTCAGAGCATTTCTCTAACTTCTGGAGGGATCGGACCCTCGGCCCAATAATTTGAAAGCCTAAGTACTTAAAACCATCATTCATTCATTTTCATAAGTCTTTTCCTAAAGTAAAATCCCATTTTACTTAGGAAAACTAAAATATTCCCACAAAAACCCTTTTTCACCTTAGCCTAAGTTAAATACACACTTCAATGTTTTATACTTAGCGCTTTTCATTTCAATGTCATATTAACTATTAACATATTAATATATAAATCCCTTGTAGACATTAACCCATTCTCGTATTATTTAACTATATAAAACCCCGAATTTCTATATACCTCGCCCCTTGGTTAGTTATAACCATAATACATCCTTAATCGGGCTTAATTAGCTAATTCGTAACTAATTAATAGCCCATAAATCCTCCCGCCGCATTAATAAGGGATTAATTAACCCTCACGGTTAATTAACAGCCTCCTCGTCCAATCCCATCAACCTCGATATAATTAATTAATTCTTAAATGTATCGGGTTTGCCTTCATTAAATCCTCATCATCTCAGAGCCTCGACAGTTGTCCGATCAGGTCCTCAAGATCTTATGGCCATTATGCATATCGCGCAACGCTTTGTGACCGTGCGTTAGCACGTGATCACAAAGTGGTTTTGTGAACAGTACCCGCGCCACTTGTTGCCCATCCTATGGAATCGCTCGCCCAATGCTAAATACCGCCCTTTCCCCATAAGCGGTGCGATAGAAACCGCTTACCGCCTCCATTAAACGATAAAACGTCACATCATCAAGTCGATGCCATCTATCCACTGTTCATTCAAAGCTTACCCGCCAATATCAACCATTTACCCATTTAAACACAAACATCCCAGTTTTGCTCGTTTTCACCTGATTGTGAAGTAAAACCTATGTAACCCATTTGCGCCACCTGAAGCCTCTGTTAACTGATTCAAGCATGGTTTACCTCCCGAAAAGCATTATGAACTCGCTCCACAGACCTCTCAAGCTCAAATGAAAACTTTTCGACCTCCCCTGCAAACCAATGCTTTCTTAACAATTTGTTTTGTTTTACAGGTGATCAGAAGACCACATCCTTGGATAAACAGTCTTAATACTAGTCATAAGACCTGTTTACTCCAAGATTGTTATCAAATCTATTCAAACAGAGATGGAAGATAAAACATACAGTTGAAAAACAAGCAAAGGAAACAGGAAATTAAATGATTTACTAGTGAAACAGACAGTAAAAACCTAAACTACACATTGAAGGTAAAAGGACACAATAAAGAACAGTCAAAGAGTATCAGGATTAAAGAGTATCAGATTGAAGACCAAGTCAAGTAAATCAGCTAGCATGAAGATAAACATCAGGGAAGACAATTACAAAATAGAGCATACAAATTCATGTCAAAGTTAAGACAGATGAAAAACAGAGCGGTAAAAGTAAAAAGTAAACAGTAAACAATAAAAGTAAACATCAAGACCTTGATGGTTAAACAAAGATGAAAACACTTTCACGAGCTACAATGAAGTTTATCCAAAGTAAAAGTGAACAACAGTCAAAAGAAGTTTAAGGTTAAAAGATGAAATTAGAGCAAAAATGGTACATTCTTCAGAAATTTCCTGTTTAAGTCATAGTTTTACAGAAACTATTGTCGTCAATCCAAGAAGTATTTCGAGAAACTGGAGGAGTTTTTTGTTCCTCACAGGCCAATCTACAAAAACCTCTCTCACTTTTTACACAGATATTACCAAGAGGGAGATAAGTGCATGTCTTCACAACCTATTTTTCAGTTTATGAAAAGTCATGTTTTTGACATCTTTTTGCAGAGAATATTGTGAACAGCTGGAGATGAATTTTGGGAAACTGAGAGAGGTTTATCTCACAAACATTCCTATCTACAAAACGTCTTTCACTTTTTACATATCTATTACAGATTGAGATATACAAGCGTATCATTGGACCCTAAGTTTGCATAATTTCTGGGGTAGAATGCACAAAGGAAGGATGCAGTTAGTGACTAGGATGCCTCATCATCAACTTAGAGTTGCTATCAAATTCGACTGTCTCTTGTTTGTCACCATAAATCCATAGAAATAGTGCCAAATAGATTCATTAGTTTTTGAATGTCCTTTATTTAATTTCTATTAATGTAAACAGTTGGAGATATTTGTGAAACTAATCTTGATATTTTTTCAAGATATTTCAGTTTACAATTAGTATAAATACTTCTTAATTTGAAGTATTTTGGGTGGATTCTTAGACATTGCTATAATATTGATTATTTTGGAATAAAGTGCTCAGTGGACCAACTTTTGTATGGCTTGTTGGATAAAGAATTGATGCAAAGGACTTTCCACAGATTTCTTGAATCAAACACTGGATCAATAAGTCCTCTATACCTCATGTTTTAAAGTTTTCCTTGTTTATTATATCATCTATGTTTCATATCTAAATGATAAACGAAAAAGAGTAATTCAGAATATGCTTGATTGCACTCTATTTTCAATCGTTATTATTCTTTATGTTTTCTTCTAAATTAAGATAAACAGTGAAATCTTAATTGCTCTTGTTTTCCAGTTCTTTCATTTTGATTATTTATTAAAGAATACTTAACTGCTCTTTATTAGTAATCATTCAAGTTCCCTTTTAAATAGGCTGAAGGATTCTTAACTGCCCTTCACCCATTTTGAGCCCATTCCATCTATCCCAAGTCTTTATTTGTTCCCTACTTGACCATCTTGCCCTATGAAACCATCCTTTCTTAAGAAATCAAGTCCAGTTAAGCCATCTTCCTTGACTCCATTAGCCCAATGGCCTAAACTACTCAGTCTTACCCCTTTGCTATTGAATCTCACCACCCAAACTCAAACAAACTCCTAAACTTCACAACTAGCCTAATATCTTTAAAAAAACAAAGCTAAAACTTAAAGAGAGAGCCCTCTTTGTATGCAGATTGGCTAGAATCTGTATCTAAAAGATTGGTTTGTGGTTACCTCTGCCTCCTTTCCCCTTCTTACAACCTCTAGGAAAACCTGAGTGATAACAACTACGATTTTATTTATGTTCCTATTCCATTGCATCTAGTTGAGAAATTATGTGTTTATGTGAGAAGAAATTTTATTTCAGATTTCTCATATTAGTAGATCAGAATATCATGGATTTTCTACATGGTATCAAAGCAGTGAATAAAATTTAGACCGACACATGGAGAATGCAGTTGGAAGAAGATTGTCCTAAAAAAAAATGGGGTAGTTTTGGAGGCCCTAAGGAGAGTGACAATAGGGTTGATGTATCATGGTGATAGGATAGATTTGGGTGCCCTAGGAGCAACATTTTGGAGTAGCCATAATCTTGACATGTGGGTAGTCCCTAAATTCCTCATGCATAGTGATCATTAAAGGACTAATGAGTTGTTAGGAGGCAGAGTTGTGGAGTCCTAGTCCATGGCTTGCAGATGGAAAAACCACTAATAAGAGGCCAGATCCAGAAGACCCAATGAGCATATTTCTTAGTGGATCTATAGGCCTACTAATGGGAAATATTAGTCAGCCAAAGTTCAGTGACAAAAGGAATTGTGATCATTGATAGTGGCAAATTGTGGAGTTGGAGATGCGCGTTTTCTAAGGTAGTATAATTTGCAGTGATAAAAAAATAGGAGGCAAAGTACTTGCTAGATGTATTCCAGGAGCATCGTTCCACATGACTGGGAACAAGAAGAGCTTCAGCAACCTGAAGGAGAAGGACAAGAAATTTGAGATTAAGCTAAGAGATTATGGTCAACATGTTGCTATAAGATTTGGCATTGTCAGCTTTCAGAGGGAGTCAGGTAATCCATTTCATCTCATAGATGTTCTGTATGTTCCAATATTTAGGTAAAATATTATTTTGGTAACTACCCTTGAGGACAAGGCTTATGTTGTTATCTTCAATAGAGGTAAGACTTACCTCCAACACTTAGATTATGGATGTAAGAAACAAATAGGTATGAGGGTGAAGAATATCTACAAGTTGCAGGTAGAAACAGATGAAACCTTGAGTAGAAAGGCATGGAGTTCTCAGAGGAGACATGTGGTGGTTGAGTGAGAGCGGGATAGAGCTCTCAAGATGGAGCCTCAACCACTATCTCAGTTTCAGTCTAAGCTAGTTGGCAGTTGGGATGACCAGCATGATGATGATGAGGACCATAGCCCAAGGCAAGTGGAGGGAGCTACTCAATTGGAGACTTCTATTATTGAGAGAATTCGATCCAAGTGGACAGAGGATTTGGTTAAGGGAGATAAGAAGAGAGTTGAGTCTTCCAACATCAAGAAGCAACCACAGAGGTTCACAAGTTACATGGGACTTATGACTAAAGAGGTGGATTCGCAGAGATTGGTGAGAAAGAATAGTTATTCAAAGCAGGTTCTACAAAATAAAGTAAGGAAGTCTTCTAGTTTAGAGGGAGCAGTTGCAGTAGCGAAAAACTTGGCAGTGTTGGAAATAGTACCAGGTGGACGAGGTTCTTCCAGGGATCCCTTCCTCGCTAAGAGGGAGTGTAAAAAATAGTAGCAAGAAAGTGATTCCTTGATTTGTGCCTTAATTTAAGGAGTCAAATTCAATTTCCTTCTTGTGCATGCTCGATTTTTAAAAATTAGGAGATTCCCTATAAATTAGGACAAGTTAGGTTGCAGTTAACAGATGTGCTAAAATTGAAGGTCAGGTTCTTAATTTTCTAGTGTGAATTAATTGAGGAAAAACACAAGTGGTTGAATTGAAATAGGAGGAGTTGCATGAGTAATTAACTCAAGCTAACTCAATCAATCACAAATTCATTCCTTAATTATAAAACTCACTAATTTTAACCAATTGAATTGCCTTTAAAAGGAGGAGAGCATGCACAAGTTTAATCATTGTTTTGGTGAGCACGAGTTAGCAAGACCAAGCAATAGGAAGCACGAGTTTGTGCATGGATCTTGTGAGAGGAAGAGTGTGCAAGAGAATCTTGTGCACACATTAGTAGAGGGCAGTAGAGATCTGAAATCTTGTAAGGGTTTCAAGCTCAGAACAAGCAAGGAAGACCAATGTGTTTTTTTATTTAAACAATTGTTTTATAAGAGATCTATTGGTTAGTTTTGTTTATTAATAAAATTATTTATAAAAAGAAAATGGTTTCCCGGTTGGGTTCCCTAGAAAATTATGTGTTTTTGAATTGGGTGACTGTGCTTTTATGTTTTTTCCTATTCCGCTAGATCTAGTAGAGAAATTTTGTATTTATGTGAGAATAAATTTTATTTCAGATTGCTCATATTAGCATATCATAATATCATGGATTTGCTACATAAAGCTTAAATTCTACCCACCACAAGGAGATGTTGTCCATCATTCATCATTAAAGTGGCTTCAATACTTATTAGGAAGCAAGCTCTCAATTCGCATAGATCACAATAGTCTACAATTCTTGTTACAACAAAATACCTTACAAAATAAAACAACAAAAGTGGATAGAGAAACTCTATGCATTTGACATGAAAATTTTACACAAAAAGGGGAAAGATAATGTAGTTTTTGATGAATTCTCATGAAAATATGAAGACACCACAACGTGTTATGCATTTATAGTAGTTCTAGATTGGTTGGATGAGATTCGAACTGAATATGCCAAGGATCCATTTGAATGGAAAAATGACATACTATGGTATAAAGGTATAATTTATTTAAGTATGTCATCCAAACTTCAAATAAAGGCTCTAAAAGAATCACACAATTCTCATGTAGTTGGGCATGTCGGGTTCTTCATGACATAGTACAACACATGTCAATCGTTCTACTATGTTAGGTCCCTATAATACTAGTGTATTCGCCTTAAAGGTATTGTTAGTGTATCCCCCTATTGTTATTGTTGTGTCAGTGTATCCCCCATGTTGTTATTGTTGTGCCCTTACATTATTATTGTTATGTAGGCTTTGATTATATTGTGACCCCTTAGACTCCTATATATACCAAGTAGGCCTTATCATTTGTATCATCAAAGAATTGTTTATTTATGCAATGTAAAGGACGTTTCCCCCTCGAAGAGGAAAAAAATTTAGTCGGTGAACTATCTTTTCTTCTATTCTTTGAGTTGGTAGCATAACATTTGGTATCAGAGCTTTGGATTCTATGTTTTCGCTTCTTCCAACAGGTCATCTTGGAATTTTCCCTATAGAATTTTTTCTAGGAAGCTTCAAAGCTCAAATTGTAACCACATGGAGCCGAAATATTGGTGAATATTGTTTACGAATTTCAGCTCTTTGTTCGCTATATATTCGGATATATGATCCAAGGAAGTTAGGGTTTTTGTAAGCTCCAGAATTCCATCTCAAACATGTGACCTAGGAAAAATCGTCATAAATTTCTCTCCAAGCATCAGATTTGAATTTTGTAAATCGTGACATAAAGTGGACAGATTGTAGTTTTTTTGGTATAATTTTTAGGGTCGAAGGTCGAAACAGTGACATGTGGAACTCCGTACAATTTTGCTCCACTGGACCGGTCTATAATCAGTCATCGTGGGATATTGGACATAACTCTTTCTTGAAGAATCCAATATCGGTCTGACTTGTGCAGTTGTAAATAAGACTCAAATGGATACCACAAGACAAAAGTTAAGATCTTGGAGATCCGAAATTATAGAGATACAACAGTTTCAATATCGAGCTCCTAAAAAGCAAGAAAAATGTGTGTATTTTTAAAAAAAAATTATAACTTTTGTTTGAAAATTTTGTTTGAAGTGATTCAAGGGGCATAGTGAAGCATAGATATCATTGGTTGATTCCAAAATTCCTTGAAACAAAAAAAAAAAATTGACACACCTGGTAAGAAACGAGAAATCTCTTCTATGACGCATGAAGAAGAGGAAGAAATGCAACATGATATATCAAATTTACGAAACCAAGTGCAACAAATTTCGCTCTCACAAAAAGTAACAAAAAATGAATTGGAATCCATGATAAATTTTAAGATAGATGGTATAAAAATGGACACGAGAGTTTTGAATGATGGTTTAAAATCAGACATGGAAGCAATGATGAATGTCAAGATAGAGGGGTTGAAGTAAGGTTTGGCAAAGTTGTAAGAAGAAAGGCTTCCCAGTGGTGACAAGGTAATCCATGAAAATCATGATGAGGACAAAAGGAATATGAATTATGATTTTAGAGACTCCAAGGTTGGGTTTAAGAACTGTTAGGGCCCCAGGAAACTCTCCTAGGTTGTAGCTCGGAGATTCCTGGTAACATATAATCTTCAATATGGTTCTAGGAACTTATTGGGATGGGTGATGGTTTGGTTCAAGCCAGATAACCACTTCTACTCTGTTTTCACTCCAGACATGCATGAACACCCTCAGACTACAAGGCTTTAGACCACCAATGCTCAACAATTTTGGAATTAGGTGAATAGACGAAGAATACTAACCACACCAGCAGATGCATACATAATGTATGATGGCCAGCTACAACTAGTAAAGAAACTTGCAAATCTAATCCATCAATGCAGAGATAAGATGACAGTTCTCTTGCACTAGATACAGAGGAAACCTGAGTGACCTACTCACCGATACATTTAATTTTCTAATCCAGAGATAAGATGACAATTATCTAGCATTAGACGTAGAAGAAATCATGAATACAACACTTCAGGCACAAACTTAGAACAAAAGAGAAATGGGCATTGAGAAATTAACAACAAAAGAAGCTTGCATTGTTGAAAATGAAGATGAGACGTTGCAAGTTACAAAATATATATACAGTCTCCAGAAGTTGAACCGAAACACAATTGCCAACACTGATTACATCTTCCTTCTGGTTATTTATAATCTATCATTACAATGGCCCTTAGCCATTTAGGGATGGAGGGGTCTTAATTGACCACCAACTACCATTAATTGTCTGATAGCATCTTTGAACGTAGTTGCTTTCTCCACTACGAAAACCTGATCAGTTCTGGTACTGTGCTATCCTCCGGGTGGTCGGATTGATCATGGCAGTGGAGTTCCATGACTGTTTAATTCGGTTGCTGAGTTGTGCTGTGTCCTTTTCTCCTCTGGCCATGCTTTTCTTTTAATTCAGTTTCATGGTCAAACTGTCGCCACATTGATAGAGTCGTCCATCTTCTTCTTCGAGTAACAGACAGGACATGGGGTATGGAGTGCACGGGCAGATGAATGGTTGTGAGTGATTGTGAATGGTGGCCATCGGATCAAGGGAGAAGTGTGGTGGGGATCGCTTTTTTGGAGGCTAGCTGTCGTGGCGGGAGCAGAACATGTCCGGGCCATTGGATCTTTTGGTCGGTAGATCGGATGGTTATCGAGCGGCAGAGATGCACGGACAGTAACATGCGGGGTGGTTTAGTTTAAGTGGAAACAGCTTTTATCGGGCGGGCATCAGGCGGTAAGCAGAAAAATGTTAGAACTTGCCCGATGCCATTCAACGGATGACATGTGGCGGCTGGGAAAGAGAAAAACTGCCCTCATCGGGCGAGTACTTTTTGCGCTTGTTGTCCACGCGATATGGATGCTGACCGTTAGATTTGGTGGGGTTGATCTAACGGTGGAGAACGATCGGGCATGATACATTGATCGAGAGGAATGTGGGCCGTAGGGTTGGCGGGAAAAGATCAACGACGGAGGGAGGTGGAATTACGAGGCGCCCTCGGGATCTGTGATGATGGCGCGTATGGTGAATGGGTAAGGCTTTATGGGGGTTTTTGGCTAATTCGCTTGGGGCTAAGATTAAAGAGGGTTTTGTTAGGGTATGAAGGTTAATTTAGGAAATGGGACGAGTAGAGTGTGAGCGGGGTAAAAGAAGAAGGGGAATGATGGCCCATGTGGGACCCCTTTAAGAACAGCGAAGCAAACTGAGACTTTCGTTCATCCTTTAAAAAAGATCAGCACTGCATCTCAGGGCTAACAAGAACCACCACATTCCAAAGATTGATGTGAGGAAGTTTTATGGCAAGGTTTTGGTAACATTGATACTATATATGGAGCAATATTTTGATCTCCATGATGTGCAAAACACACAAAAGGTATGCATTGCAACTTTATATTTAGAACCCAATCAGTTTGTATGGTATTGATGGCTTTTTTCTTGTAAACCACTTGTCACTTGGTCAATTTTTACGGAGGAAATGATACCACATTATGAGGATACAAAGAGAAACACCTTCTTTCGCTAATAAATCTCAAACAAAAGGGTTCAATGGAGGAGCACATTGAGGACTTCCAAAAATTGAATATCAGGGTAACTGATATTCAAGAGGAGAATAGGATTGATGTCTTCATAGGGACTTTGAAGGATAGCATCCAACATAAGGTTCACCTTTGGGAACCTTGTTTAATGGAGAAGGCATTCAGGGTGGCAAGAAAAGTTGAATGTAAAATTATGGCAATCGGGAAGTATACCACTCACAACTATAATGATGGAAGTGTTGTTTCTCCTAGCCTTCCACAACATACAAGTTTGACGCCACAACAATTGGAGGAAAAAAAAAAACAAAAGAGCTTTATTACAGTTGTGATAGCAAATACACTAAAGGTCATAAATGTGTTAAGAAGAAATTCTTCTACATAGATTGTGAAGAGGAGGAAGAAAAGGAACAAGAAACATCAAAAGGGGATGATATACACCAAGAACTAACCCCAGAGAAAGAAGAAATGAATCTAACCATATCTTGTAATGCTTTGGCAGGAATTACCACTCCTCAAACTATCAAGATAGAAGGATATATCAAGAATAAAAAGGTAATAGCTCTAATTTATTTGGGTAGTACCCATAATTTTATTCATTGTAAGATATTGTAACCACCCTCCAAAATTTTGGCCTGCACCCAATTTCGGAGCCTCCCTTGAGAGTTTTGCTTGATGACTGCACACCCTCAAGTTCACTCTGTGAGCCCGTGGGAGTCTTTACATCCACATTACTTGTTCATTTCATTCAATTTTTTGCATGTTGGTGTCTAAGTCATGCTTGCGACCATGTTCTGGTTATGCTCAAAGTCTTTGCTTCATATGTGCTTGTTGTGTTTGCTATGATAGCATCTGTCGCACTTGCACACGAAGTCACATTCATTATTACGCAAGCATCATCTCGATCAATGAACAATCAATCATGAGTGTCACGCTTGTCACTTGCACCGTCGGTCAGTCATGTTGAACATGTGTGTCTGGATGGTTTGAGTCGTTTCGTCATCGAGTCATGTGAGTGTGTGTTTGTATGATCACCTATGCATCTTTCAATCGTTCACACACTTAGTCATTTTTGTTGAAATTCTGACGACCAGACCCCCCTCTGACAGTCGGACCATCATCCCACCATTGACTCAATTGATTTTCAACCATAGAAGCGCAAAAACACCAAGCAAGTCTTTCAAGTTACGTTGCCCACAAGCAATTCAATCAACTCTCATGCTAGCCACCCGGACAGTCGAACCTGACAGTCACCCCAGGGATGAATCCCCTAAAAAATTGCACAGAGGCCACTGACCTTACTCGCTCAACTGACTAAGGAAATTGCGCAGACAGGTTGAACAGACACCAAGTTCCTGTCCCTGTCTCCCTCAGAAAATTGCGCAGTTTCATGAGCGGGCCTTCGGCTGCCCAATAATCTGCTTAGATCAGAAATTACACAGAGATGATCAGCAGGTCAGCCTCCTAGCCTCAGTATAGTTTCCCCTGCCAGTAGCTCCTAGCAGCAGACTTCTAGTTCCCTCCAAGAATTGTGCAGTTTCTGTTGCCAGTGACTGAGTAGCTAACTTCCAGTTCCCTCTGAGAATTGTGCAGTTTTGGCTGCCAGTGACCCCAGCAGCCAATTGCCAGTTCCCTCCGGGAATTGTGCATTTTTGGCTGCTAGTCTCCCGGGAAGTTCCTCCCAAAAACTGCGCAATCCATGTCTGTTGACTCTCCTTACAGCCCAGCATGTTCCTCCAAAAAATTGTGCAAATTTGGCCTTCCAGCCCCTGCTACCTGCTCATTCCAAAAACTGCACAAATCTTGCCTACCTTGCCTTCCTATAGCCCGAGCTGTCCTTCCAAAAATTTGTGCAATTTTTCCTTCCAGTCGAGCCAGACCTCACAGATAGTCACTATCGATTTGGATTGCTCATCTCCATCACTTAGTGACTCTTGCATAGTTTTCATCAGCAGTGCCCGGAGCCATCATCTTGCTTCACAACCTTTCTACCTCTCCCAGTCACCTACATCCGAAATGATCATGTGTCATGGTAGACTAGGAGTTTTTGGATTTGATGTTGTCTCGTCATAAGTGACTGCATGTAAAGGTACACCAAAAATCATGGCAAGACGATGAATGGGATGAATGAAGGGAGCACATGCAGAAGGACAAGTTCACCAACTGATGAACGAACAATGCATGTGAAGAGATGTGCTCACCAACGGATGAAAGGATGAACATGCACCTTCGCGAATAAATGAGTCTATCAAGCCTTCCAACGTGTAAGCAAGGAGAAACATGCCAAAGCTTCATCAAGCAAACCAAAGACTATCGAAGACTCTATGCACTTCGCCATGCGGAGGTGAAGCTATGATACACCATGATGACATCCATCACCCAGCAGCATTGTAACTCGACATGCATTCCAGTAGCAGCATGAATGTACCAACATTGTCATGTCGAGTAATGTCATGAGTCATGTTGGCCACATCTCTATTATGAGCTATGTTGTCAATCAATGTGATGTACCATGGAAGTCCAAGAGACCCACTTGTTGAACAAAGAGTCATGTAAGTCAAAAATTCATGGACGTCAAATGGTCATGAGGGTAGTCGAATAGCCACAAGGGTCAGTTTCACCCGTGCTATAAATACCCCCTCATTTTTACATGCAAAGGACTTTTTCACCTTAGCTCCTCCCACATAGCCAAGAGAGTCTGTGATCTTTTCTTTGAGGAGTAATTAGTGACTCCAATGCCCCGCACTCGGGGTTAGTGATGTATGGTGTAACGATGTGTCTTGGAACTTTCGCTTAATTCAGAAGCCTGCTAACAGGCTAGCACATTTTCACACATGTATTGTATCTATTGTAAGACTAATCTTTAACACTTGTAATGCATGTTGTTTTAACCTGAGTTCTACATCTAAACTATTTCACTTGTTGTATATGTTGTTAACGTTGTCTCACCCATGTAGACTACACTCCCGGACATTAGATGGACCTTTCACATGAAGCTTGTTGTAACAACCGTTGCACTCATTTGGACTCATCCATTGAGTGTTGTACATGTTATCTTACCTTGTATGTTGTGACCGCCGCATCCGTGTGGATTGCTCCTCCGGAAGTTGTGCACATCCTGTTGTGTTGTGTGTTCCTAGCCGAGTTGGGACTGCATCCCAACCAACTTGGGACTCACTTTCACCTTCTCCATTTACAGTGAAAGAACCATTGGCATGAGTACACTAGCACTCACCAGGCATGCAAACCTCACTTCTTGAAGGCAAATCATACCACTCTCTTATGCTGACAAACAAGAGTTGAGGCAAATCCTTAAGACAATGGAAACCAGGCCATCATATTGAATGGGACTCCCACACCAAACAGTGTGAGGTCTAGTTGGGACTTCATACTGGGGTGATCCCCTAAATGTTGGCAGGTCCAGCACTGTCAACCTTTCTGGCGCTAGAAGGAGGTAATCTAGTTGTACATGGTTGAAACTCCCCTCACACTCATTCATCAACCATCTGGTCAAGGCAATAACTCGCACTCCTTCTCACCTACACGCGACTCTGCAATTGGTTACTGCTCACCTCCCAAAATTGAACATGAGATTTCATATCAACACCTTTACTTCGTCCATCCCGTCACTCACCAGTTCGTGAAAGCAGTCGGATTGATCCCAGGCATACAACACCTTACACACACATCTAGGAAGCCAAAAGCCACTCCCACAGGAGTTGTTGTATCATCGGTGGAAGAAGCAGTTCTTGCCATGCTTGAAGGTCTAGAAGAAGCTATTGAAGATGGAGAGGAACCTCCAATCTTCCGGCAAGGTGAAAAAGGCACTCTTGTGATCTTGGGATCGAACTTTGGTTTAGGAGGTGAAGGGGAAGGCAGTGGAGGAGGTGGAGGCAGAGACGAACCAACAGACTCAGAGTCAGAACCATCAGACTCCGAAGGAGAGGAAGAGGATGAAGAAGAAGAAGAGATGGCTAACCCAAATCTAGAATGGATGACTCAAGGACCATTGGCTCTCTCGGTTGTTTTGCACAAGATGTCGAAGCGAACTGATAGAATGAACATCAAGTTCAACCCTGACAGCACAGTGAAGGAAAAAGATCATTTGGACAACTTCTACCTGCATCTCCAAACCCCTGAGGTACGGTATGACGACACATCTTGTATATTGTTCCCATGTACCTTGGACGATCGCGAAACCACATGGTATCACATCCTTCCACCAAACTCCATACAGAATTGGGGTGCATTCAAATGCATGTTCCCTAAAAAGTTTGTTGATGACAAGACCCCAACTATGTTACTAAAAGAATTGGGTAGCCTGAAGATGGAGGGGAAAGAAAAGGTAAAAGACTTCAACCAGAGGTTTACACTCATATTGAAAAAATTTGTGGCGGACACCAAACCTCATGACTCCATCACTGTTGATTACTACACATATGCACTACCGACCAGCATTACACAATTCGTCAATCAAGCTGGCAAACCAACACTCTTGAAAAACTGCGAAGAGGCTATTGTTGTCGAAAAAGACTTGCACTTGATTGGAGTCATCAAGGATGATGAACCAACAAAGGACTCCAAAGACGCGAGCAAGAAATCCCAAGCGATGGCGAGCAAGGGTAGAGACAAGGAAGCAAATGATATTGAAACCCTCACTCGCCTCGTCAAGAACTTAACAACAGAAGTATCCGAGCTTAAGCAACAGAAAACAGACACATTTGCAATAAGACATCTGCCTAGACAGAGACAAGGAAGCAACTCATCAGGCAGTAATTGGTCTGCTCAAAAAACTACGCAGAGCTCTGTTCAGACTGGAAGCGAGTTGCAAACTCGGTATACAGTCATACACTTGATGCAGAGAGTGGTATGCAGGAGCAACCGGATGACAGATATAATGACGAAGGTATTGCACCTGTTGAAGCATCAAGTTCTGGGCATGTGGTGAATGCATATCAGTGCTCGCAAGCAATGTCGAAGAAAAACACCGAGAAGCATCCCCCAAGACAAAATGACCGTTACATTCTTAGGAGTAAAGGGGCTCCCCCTACACTTGGGGAAATGCAAGAGAAGGTCAGACTATTGATAAGGAAGGTTGATCCACCAGCTGCCCTAAAGCAGAAAACACAAAACAAGTTCGAGAAGACAACGGCTGACAAGAGTACTTCCATGAGCAACAAACTGCAAAACACTCCGCCAAACAACACGAACATTTGTTCTACCCCAGACACCTCTATAAGTCTACCACCTCTGGACTACAACATTGTTGATCACATGAAGAAAACTTAAGCAAACATCAGTTTGTTCGAGTTGGCTAAGATCCAGAGCTAGCGAGATATCCTATTGCGTGCACTGGGACAGACAGCAACAGATAACGTAGCCTCTACCAGCAAGGGAGCAAGCACACCTCCCTGATCACTTTCCATTGTGCTCAATACACTCCGGATAGAAGAAGCACGCTTAGGTTGCCCCCCATTCCTGCTATCTTTTGAAATTTTCAACTGCAATGTTCATAACTATCTGGTTGATTCCAGCGCAGCAACGAACATCATGCCGCTCTCCATTGCAAAAAAAGATCAATTCACGATGGAGAAAAACATTCGTGTGAATCATCCAACTTGATCGAACATTGGTACCAGCCATTAGTGAACTAACGAGACGTGATCATCTGACTATCTCATGATGGTCGAGTCCACCAATGCATCAACATAGTGGTTGTAGACATCCCAGAAGCATATGGTCTACTACTCAGCAAAGATCGGTCCAGCAAGCTAGACGGATATTTTGGTACAAATTGGTCTCACATGTGGCTTCCGTACAAGGGAAAATGCAACCAAATCTAGATAGAGTTCGAGAGGTACATGAAGCATAATGTCACTCCCCTCAATGGTGAGAATGAACCGTTGGCCTTTGTAGAACTCATGTTTGGCAACTGACCCCTGGAAACAACATTGGAGTGTTATCCTACACAGCCAGCTCCAACCTCATCAGACACACAGTTGGGACTCCTTCCTTGCCCAACTGATGGTAATGAAACTTGTATAGCTCATTGTATCGATAGTAGTAGTAATAGCAAAACTATTAGTAGCAGTATTAATAGCATGCCAAACGGTTCGTGTACGGATAAGTTGTGGGCCATGGCTTTTGACGACTCAGAGACACATGATGGCTCAAGGATCGAGTGCAGCTCAGTTATCCGAAACGACAGACAATGCATGATTTCAAGATGCTTGAAGTTCGAGTGCACAAATAACATTGTTGAGTATGAAGCACTTGTGCTAAACATACAAAGGACCAACACTACAAACGAACAGGGTAACCTTAGGACCTATCGTGATCCAAAGATGGCCAATCCTAGTATAAGCTACACACTGTAGCAACGACAAATATTTGACCGCTTGACTGAACAGTATCGGGATGGATCTAAACAGGGAGATGATGACCTGAGTACACACTATACACGAGCAATTCAACACAGGATTCCAGGTAAAGGAGGAGACAAGCCATTACAACAAAGACCCACTAACACACACATGTTGTTTGCACTCCTTATACAAGAAAAATTGACTAACATTTTGGGTGACTGGATTACTTGCAAAGTTCGTCATCATACTTGGTTTTCTAATTTAAATTCTACACGTAAGAAATCCGGGAAAATTAGCTTATACATTGATTTCAGAAACTTGAACCGTTCTCAGAATAAAAACAACTACCCCATGCCATCATCCGAGCCCATGTTACACACAGTACCTAAAACAGTGGTGTTGTCCTCACTCAAAGGTCTTTTGGAATGCCACGAGGTTCTGGTAGTGGAGCCTGGTGGACTTGCACTGGTCTACGAGAAGCTTGGCACACACACGTATCACTTGCAATCACTTGACGGGAGGATTGACAACCTTACTGTCAACGACGAAGATCTCAAGAATTACCTTCAATAGGCTAGGCCGCACCCGTGCCATGTACATGGTCTACTTGTTGCTTGTTGTTTTCATCCTGTTTGCTTTGCTTTTTATCTTTTTTTCACATTCTTTTTGCTTTGTTTGATTTTTCTTACTATTTTTGTTCACATTTGTTTTGTTTTTTTGATATATTACTATTTTTGTTTCCGTAAATACATGCTTCCAACTACTATGTTATGGCTTCTGAATAGAGTATGTGGCTGAAATTTGAAGAGAATTGTGACACTATAGCACTTGGTGAGTCTTGTGTCCATCTTCTCTGTGCTTGGTTGTAACCTTTGGCCGATGAAGTCTTGATGGAAAATACAAATTGTCTGCAAGGGAATTTTTGGTCCAACCATGAACTTGTGTCCACACTAGGAAACCCCACGCATGTATTCAGTGTTCTACTCTGTTTGTTCAAGCTCATCCAACTAGTAGAAATGGAGAAGGGTAAAATCTAAACAAGCAAACCTATGTTAGAGGTCTTACATGCTTCTCTGAAGGAACAACCTCTTCTTCTCTCAATAAGTGGGGATCCCTCTTCCGCCCCAAAAAAATAAATAAGTGCCTATGCACATTCCTCTTGAAAAAATACAAAGGCGAAATAAGAGAAAGGCTTCCTATGCAGAGAGGTGAAGCATGCAACTCCACCAAAGTACTGACCAGGCTCGCTGGCAGTGGAGCAATGTGTGTGTTCCTGCGTGACTCTGCCAGGGTACTGTCCAGGCCTGCTGGTAGCAGAGCAACACCAGAGATGAAAACTTATTCTCTGAAAATATTTAACTCGCGTGCTAAACTACCTTTCCCAAATTCGAAACACTAAGATCAAGCTGAAATTTTGATTGTGTTTGACTGAGTTGGCAAAGGGTGAACCATGTATGTCCATGGGGTAAGTGAAGAAGCTGAAGTAACCCGCACAGGGATTCAATACTCCTTGAAATACCAAGGCCCTGTGCTTGCAATGAACCAAAACAAAGAAGCTGGAGTTCTACCAGTGTGTCGTCAAGTGTTGTAGCGGCTACAACCACCCTCCAAAATTTTGGCCTACACCCAATTTCGGAGCCTCCCTTGAGAGTTTCGCTTGATGACTGCACACCCTCAGGTTCACTCCGTGAGCCCATGGGAGTCTTTGCATCCGCCTTGCTTGTTCATTTCATTCAAGTTTCTGCATGCTGGTGTCTAATTCATGCTTGTGACCATGTTCTGGTTATGCTCAAAGTCTTTGCTTCGTATGTGCTTGTTGTCTTCGCTATGATAGCATCTGTCGCACTCACACATGCAGTCACATTCACTGTCACGCAAGCGTCATCTCAATCAATGAACAGTCAATCACGAATGTCACGCTTGTCACTTGCACCATCGGTCAGTCATATTGAACATGTGTGTCTGGATGGTTTGAGTCGTTTCGTCGTCGAGTCATGTGAGTGTGTGTTTGTATGATCACTTATGCATCTTTCAATCATTCATACGCTTAGTCATTTTTGTTGAAGTTCTGACGACCAGACCCCCCTCTGACAGTTGGATCATCACCCCGCCATCAACTCGATCGACTGTCAACCAGAGCAGCGCCGAAACACCAAGCAAGTCTTTCAAGTTGCGCTGCCCGCAAGCAATTAAATCAACTCTCATGCTGGCCACCCGGACAGTAGAACCCGATAGTCACCCCAGGGCTGACTCCCCTAAAAAATTGTGCAGAGGCCACTAACCTTACTCGCTCAGCTGACTGAGGAAATTACGAAGACAGGTCAGACAAACACCAAGTTCCCGTCCCTGTCTCCCTCAAAAAATTGCGCAATTTTCCCAGTCAATCATCCTGACAGTCGAATGTTTGCTCATCTCAGAAATTGCAGAGTTTCATGAGCAGGCCTTCTGCTACCCAACAGTCTCCTCATCTCAGAAATTTCATAGAGATTATCAGTAGGACGGACTCCTGACCTCAGTGCAGTTTCCCCTACCAGCAGCTCCTAGCAGCAGATTGTTAGTTCCCTCTAGGAATTATGCAGTTTTTGCTGCCAGTGACTGACCATCTAACTACCAGGTCCCTTTGGGAATTACACAGTTTTGGCTACCAGTCTCCCAGGCAGTTCCTCCCAAAAACTGCGCAATCCTTGCCTGTTGACTCTTCTTAATCCTGACCTATTCCTCCAAAAAATTGTGCAAATTTGGCCTTCCAAACCCTATTTCCTGCTCGTTCTGAAAACTTCGCAGATCCCACCTACCTTGGCCTCCTACAACTCCAATTGTCCCTCCGAAGATTTGCGCAATTTTTCCTTATAGTCGAGCTAGACCTTGCAGACAGTCATTTTCGACTTAGATTGCTCATCTCCATCACTTAGTGACTCTTTCGCAGTTTTCATCAGCAGTGCCCGGAGCCATTATCCCACTTCACAATCTTGTTACCTCTCCCAGTCACCTACATCCGAAATGATCATGTGTCATGGTAGACTAGGAGGTTTTGGATTTGATATTGTCTCGTCATAAGTGACTGCAGGTACAGGTACACCAACAAACATGGAAAGACGATGAATGGGATGAATGAAGGGAGCACATGCAGAAGGACAAGTTCACCAATAGATGAACGAATAATGCATGCGAAGAGATGTTCTCACCAACGGACGAACGAAAGAACATGCACCTTCGTGAACATATGAGCCTATCAAGCCTTCCAACATGTAATCAAGGAGCAACATGCCAAAGCTTCATCAAGTGAACCAAAGACCATCTAAGACTCTGTGCGTTTTGCCATGCGGAGGTGAAGTTGTGATACACCTTGAAGACATCCATCACCCAGCAGCACTATAGCTTGACATACATTCCAGCAGCATCACGAATGTACCAGCATTGTCATGTCGAGTGATGTCATGAGTCATGCCACCTACATCTCTACTATAGGCTATGTTGTCAATCAATTTGATGTAACGTGGAAGTCCAAGAGACCCACTTGTTGAACAAAGAGTCATGTAAGTCGAAAATTCATGGAAGTAAAATAGTCATGAGGGTAGTCAAACAGTGACAAGGGTCAGTTTCACCCTTGGATATAAATACCCCCTCATTTGTACATGCAAAGGAATTTTTCACCTCAGCTCCTCCCACATAGCCAAGAGAGTCTGTAATCTTTTCTTTGAGGAGTAAGTAGTGGCTCCAACGCCCCGCACTCTAGGTTAGTGATGTATGGTGTAACGATATGTCTCGAAACTTTCGCTTAATTCAGAAGCCTGCTAACAGGACAACGCGTTTTCACACATGTATTGTATCAGTTGTAAGACTAATCTTTAACACTTGTAATGCATGTTGCTTTAACCTGTGTTCTACATTTGAACTATTTCACTTGTTGTAATACATAATCTATTAATGGAAATTTGTTGTATGTGTTGTTAATGTTGTCTCACCCTTGTAGACTACTCTCCCGGACATCAGATAGACCGTTCACATGAAGCTTGTTGTAACAACCGTTGCACTTGTTCGGACTCATCCGTTTAGTGTTGTATGTGTTATCTTAAATTGTATGTTGTGACTTTCGCATCCATGTGGATTGCTCCTCCAAAAGTTGTGCATGTCCTATTGTGTTGTGTGTTCCCAACTGAGTTGGGACTGCATCCCAACCAACTTGGGACTCACTTTCACCTTCTCCATTCACAGTGAAAGAACCATTGGTGCGAGTACACTAGCACTCACCAGGCACGCGAACCTCACTTCTCGAAGGCAAATCACACCACTCTCTTATGCTAACAAACAAGATTTGAGGCAAATCCTTAAGACAATGGCAACCATGCCATCCTACTGAATGGGACTCCCACACCAAACAGTGTGAGATCTAGTTGGACTTCATACCGAGGTGATACCCTGAATGTTGACAGGTCCAGCACCGTCACCAGATAGCCAAGGAATTGAATTGCTTCCTATATCCAACACAAAAGTATCAAGTGATCGTTGCAAATGGAGGAACTATAAATTGCTCTGGAAAGTGCCATAATATCAAGCTAACCATGGGGGAACATGTATTGAATATGGGTGGTATTGATGTTGTACTAGGAGTCCAATGGTTACAATATTTAGGGACAATAACTTTTAATTTTCAAGAACTTTTCTTGAATTTTTTTTGGGAAGGAAAGGAAGTTGAATTAAGGGGTATCGCAAGGAAACCGGGAAAGATAATCAACTCTAATGGGATGACAAAACTTATGAAGAAAGAACAACAGAGCATAATTGCTCAATTATGCTCATTGGAGGTTCAAACATCAAAATCATCTATTTCTTCGGATCCCCAAAAAGTATTAGACAACCATTCCAAGGTATTTGAGACTCCCAAAGGCCTCCCACCTATTCCTGATCACGATCATGCTATTCATTTGATTCCATGAAGTGTTCCTCCAAACATCAAACCTTACATATATCCCTATGCCCAAAAGAATGAAATTAAACGTATGGTTGCAGAAATGCTAGAGGATGGTATATTTCAACCTAGTAAAAGTTCTTTCTCTGCTCCAGTAGTATGATTCACAAGAAGGATGGATCATGGCATCTGTGTCTAGATTATAGGGAGCTCAACAAGCTCACTGTTAAAGATAAATTTCTCATTCTTGTCATTGATGAATTTTTAGATGAAGTACATGGAGCAATTTACTTCACCAAGCTAGATATTCATTCAAGATATCATCAAATTAGAATGAAGACTAAAGACATTTCGAAAACAAAATTCAGAACTCATCAGGGTCATTATGAATTTTTGGTCATGCATTTTGGCCTTACTAATGCACCTTTGACATTTCAAGGTTTGATGAATTCCATTTTCAAACCCTTCGTTAGAAAAGTCGTGTTAGTATTTTTTGATGATATACTAATCTAAAATAAGTCTTGGAAGGATCATGTTCAACATGTTGGTAGGGAGTTCAAACTATTGGAGGAGAAACAATTATATGCAAAAACCTCCAAATGTTTTTTTGGAGTACAAGAGGTGGAATATTTGGGTAGTATTGTATCTCATGAGGGTGTTAAGGTAGGGCCTAAGAAAATCAAATCCATTAAGGAATGGAAAATCCCCACAACCATAAAGAATATTCAAGGATTTCTCAGGTTGACAAGGAATTATCACAAGTTTGTTAAGAATTATGGGAGAATAGCTGCGCTTCTAACAACATTACTGGAGATAGATGCATTTTCTTGGACTCCATAAGAAAGTAAGGCTTTTGAACATATTAAATAGGCAATGTTATGAAACCATCTCACAAAAAGATAGAAAATATAGATCAACGACTTCAAAATCAACCTCTTCGAGGGAGAAACCTCCTTTACATTACACAAATGAACAATTCTTGGATGATACAAATGACAGGACCTCATTTCTATATATAGGAGTCTAAGGGGTCATAATATAATCAGATTCGACATAACAATAATAATGTAAGGGCACAACAATAACAATAGTGGGCTTCTATGGGGCACAATAATCATAATATGGGGACTACATGGGCACAACAATATAATAAGGGGGTTGCACTAATAACAATAAGGGGTTACACTAGTAGTACAGGGACCTAACATGCCCCTCTTCTGCAAAAAGAATTTTCCTCAACGCTTGAGTAGTTATGGATGCTTCTATATAAAATTTTTGTCCTCCCATGTGGAATCTTTAGAGGGTAAGTTCTTCGACTTGATGAGATACTCTGAAATTGATCGATTTCATAGCAGCTGGTTTCTTGTTTCCATGACTACTTCAGGTTCCAATATGATTTTTCCTTCCTCGTCATGTTCTGAAAATATTGTTTGAACTGGGAGCTTGTCACCTATAACCTTATTTAGGCATGAAACGTGGAAAACTGGGGGCACTCAGGAAGATGCAGGAAGCTCCAATTTGTATGCCATAGTATCAATATTTTGCAGCACCTTGTAATGACCATAGTAATTTGGTGATAATTTATTATCCTTCTTAGGTTGCTTAAGGGACATTTGTTTGTATGGTTGTATTCGTAAAAATACCCAGTTACCTATATCAAAACTTCTTTCACTGCGATGTTGATTTTCTTGTTGTTTCATTCGATTCTGTGTGAAAGTGAGGTTATCCTTTTTCTTCTTGATATGTCCTTCTATATTGAGAGTTTGAGGAGTGGTAATTCATGCCAATGCATTACAAGATATGGTCATATTCTTTTCTTCTTTCTCTGGTGTTGGTTCCTATTGTATATCCTCTTCTTTTGACGTTTCTTGATCCTTTTCTTCCTCCTCTTCACAAACAATGTAAAATAATTTCTTCTCAGCACACTTATGACCTTTAGTGTATTTTCTATCACAATTGTAACAAAGGTCGTTTTCTCCTTCTCCTTCCAATTGTTGTGGCATCAACATTGCACATTGTGGAAGGCTAGGAGCAACAATACTTCCACCTTTATAATTGTGAATGGTAGGATTTCTTGTTGCCATAATTTTGCTTTCAATTTTTCTTTCAAGCCTGAATGCCTTCTCCAATGAATCATGTTCCCAAAGACAAACCTCGTGTTGAATGTTGTCCTTTAAATTCCCTATGAAGACATCAATCCTCTACTTCTCTGGAATATCGTTTACCCTTATATTCAATTTTTGGAAGTCTTCAATGTGCTCTGCCATTGAACCCTTTTTTTTTTTAGATTTATCAATTGGCTAAAGAAGGTGTTGCTCTTTGTATCCTCATAATGTGCTATCATTTCCTCTGTGAAAATTGACGAAATGACAAGTGGATTATGAAAATAAAGCCCTTTATACCATAAAAATTGATTCGGTTCTAAATACAAAGATGCAATGCGTACCATTTGTAACAGTTGCACATCATGTAGATCAAAATATTTCTCCATCTGTAGTATCCATGTTATGAGATCCTTGCCATCAAACTTCCTCATATCGATCTTTGGAATATGGTGGGTCTTCAATCCAATGTTAGATTCTATGAAATCATGATTAACATTTCTTTTTTTCTCATCATGAGTTTCCTCTACTACCTTTTCATCATTAGGAGACCTTTCTTGTAGCAGCTTTGTCCCACCTTCCTTCAAACCTTCCATGTCTTTCTTCAAATATTCCATGCCTTTCTTCAAATCTGCTTTCATACCATCGATATTAGTTTCCATGGCACATATAAAACTATTTATCTTATCTTCGATCACATTCTTCAAATCATCCATCCAATTTTGCTTACTAGGTGTTTATATTTTCTTGATTCAAGTCATTATTTTTCTTGCTTTTAGGAGCTCGATATTTAAACGGCTGTAACTCTTTAATTTCAGATCTTAAAGTTCTAAAATTTTGGCCTGTGATATCCCTCTGGGTCCTCTTTCTAACCCCACCAGTCTGATTAGTATTGGATTCTTCAATAAAGAGCTATGCCAAATCTCCAACGATGACCTGATTATAGACAGGTTCAGTGTAGTGAACTTGTACGACCTGCCATGTGGCACTGTTTTGACCTTCAGATCTGAAAAAATACACAGAAAATTACAGTCTGTCCTCTTTCTGTAAATTCTTACAAAATTTCAATCTAATGCTCAAAGAGAACGTTATGACAATTTTCCCAAGGTCGCCTATTTGGAATGTAATTTGAGAGTCTGCAAAAACCCTAAATGTCTTAGACTGTATCTTCGAAAATATAGTGAAACAAGATATGAAATTTGGGTCCGAGCTTCACTAAGATTTCAGCTCAAATGGGTTTTAATACCAGAGTCTGAACCTTTGTAGAAAAAAATTTATAGCAAAAATGCCACGACGACCTGTTTGAGATGGAATTCTGGAGCTTGCAAAAACCCTAACTACCTCAAATCATATCTTCTAAAATTAGCGAGACAAGATATGAAATTTGGACTCAAGCTTCATAACGATTTCGGCTCAAATGGGTCTTTTTTTAGCTTCTGAAATGTAATATCCCTAACTCGAAATATTCCTCAAACCCTAGAAAAAACTCCAACCAAATATGTGCAAATGATATAATAACCCAGAAGTGATAAAATAAAGTGGAACAACGTATAATAATGTAAACCGGAAGTATAAACAGATACAAGAAATGCAACGAGAAAATGCTAAGCCATTTTATTATACTGAGAAATAAATGACTACAAGAGGTGATTAGATAGATGGCACCTCGACTTGCACAAGGCAAGTGAAGAAATACTCTCAGAATGACAAGAATGGCCTCTCTGCGTGGATGTTGTTGTTGTGCTGTTGTTGCTGCTAGAAAACAAATGATGATTTGGGGCTGCTCCCTTCCTGGAAAAAATATGAAACTCTAGATTCAGGCTCTACTCAAGAAACCCAGAAAAACCCAGAAAACTTTCCTGGAATGGCCTCACACTGATATGCATCCCAGCTGCTCGGAAACTATCGTGTTACTGTTGCTGCTGTAAATCGAATGAGTATTTGGGGCTGCTCCCCTCCTCAGAAAAGGTTGAAACTTTGGAATCAGACTCTACTCAAAAAACCCAGAAAGGTTTTCTAAAATGGCCGAGCCCTGAAAATCACCCCCATAGGGTTCTGCGCAGTTCCTCAAAGACGCTGATGAAACCGCTGTTGAAATGCTAATGAAACTGCTGCTGAAATGCTGATGAATCTACTGCTGGAATGCCAATGGAAATACCTTGCCCGAGCAGGCACTCGAAGTCCCCCGGGGCTAAGGGTGAGATCTTCGAACGAAGACACTCAATGCACTAAACAGTGCTACAGACTAGCTAAACGGCCAGCGTGCTCTAAGTCGAAATGACTATCACAAATGCTCATAACCAGAATGATCCCAAATGAGGGGGTTCCTCTCTATTTTATAGCCTCTACCTCTCACAATCCCTAGGCTCACTTTCTCCTACGTGATCCCCTTCTTGCCATGTGTTCCTTCCCTCCTACGCAGTCCCTCCATGTGTCTGTGTGGGCCCCATTTCTGCGTTCCCCTTTGGCCCCCTTGGTTCCCCTTAAGTCACAACATTGTGCTACCTAAGAAGTGACTTTTTATTCTAAAGTGAGTTATGTTCCCCCTTCCTCACGTTTTATTTACAAATAACTATAGAAGGCAAAAATCGAACAAAATCAAATATTCCAATTAGCCATAGCCAATTAGGAATATTACAGTCTCCCCCGGCAAAATGTTGCTTGTCCTCAAGCAACTGAAGTGATGGATGTTGTAAGATCTCCTCACTCTCCCAAATGGCATCCTCATCCGGCAAATTCTTCCACCTCACCAAGAATTCCCGAACTGTCCTGCTCCACAACCGTCTCTCCCTAGAGTCAATGATAGCCTCCGGTTGCAATACCAAATGCCCCTCATCATCCATGGGTGGTAGCTCATCCGCCACGGTCACCTGCTGCCCCAATGCCTTCTTCAGGCATGACACATGAAAAATGTTATGAATCTTGCTACCTTGGGGTAGCTCCAACTCATATGCAACCTGTCCAATCCTGCGTATCACCCTATATGGCCCATAAAAGCGAGGCTTGAGCTTCTCAGCCCCCTTCTGCTTCAGCGGTGACTGTCGGTATGGCTGTAATCGTAGGTAGACCATGTCCCCTACCTCGAACTGCCTCTCCACCCGACCCCTGTCAGCTTACAGCTTTTGTTGGTTCTGTGTTGTAGCCATGTTATCCTTGAGAGCTCGAAGGATATCCTGACTCTCTTGGATCCAAATCCTGGCTCTAGGAGCCCTACATACCAATGGACATGTGATATGAAGTATTGTAGCAGTACTCCCCCAGATGCAGCCACTTCAGCCATGCTCGTTGCTGCCCACTGACATAGTTACGCAAGTAGCCCTCCAGCCACTTGTTAACTATCTCCATCTGTCCGTCCATCTGTGGGTGATAGTTGGTACTCGGTGCCAACTCCGTCCCCACCAATCAAAAAAGTTCCTGCCAAAACCCGCCCATGAAACGGCTATCCCTGTCACTGACGATGGTATTAGGAAGACATTGTAGCCTGAAGATCTCCCTGAAGAACAACACAGCCACCTGTGCTGCTGTATAGTGTGCAGATATGGCAAAGAAATGTGCGTACTTTGTCAGTCGATCAATCATGACAAAGATACAATCCTTGCCCTGCACCATGGGCAACCTTGTGATGAAATTCATCGAAATACTCTCCCATTTCCCCTCCGAAATGGGAAGAGGCTGCAATAATCCTGCGGGATGGCTCATCTCTCCCTTGTTCCTCAGGCAAACATCGCACTCCTGAATGTGTTGGAGTACGTCCTCCTTGAGGCCCTTCCATGAGAACCTCTCCCTAATGGCCCTGTAGGTTTTGGTAAAACCCTGATGTCCTGCCAATGGGAAATCATGTGATGCCTAGAGTATCTTCTTCTTGAGCTGAGACCCCTCAGTCAAGAAGATCTGATCCCTATAGTAGATGATCTCATTGACCATCCTGTACCTGTCATCTGCCCCCTGCCCATCCAGAACCTCACATGCAAATCTTTCCTTGGAGTACTCTACTATGAGTCGAGCCCTCCAAACTGTATCCAAGCTCATAAGAGACAACGTGGCTGGTCTATGTGAAAGGGCATCTGCTACCACGTTGTTCTTACCTTTTACATACTCAATGTCAAAGTCATATGCTTGGATCTTACTGATCCACTTATGTTGCCTCTCCTGTAGCTGCTTCTGCTCCAAAAAGAACTTGAGGTTGTTGAGATCAGTCCTCACCCTAAACCTGTTGCCTACCAAATACTGCTGGTACTTAGCCAATGCATGCATGATGGCCAACATCTCCTTATCGTATATGGAATACAACCTCTTGTGCAGAAGGAGCTTCCGGCTCTCAAATTCTATAGAGTGACCTCCCTACATCAATACTGCGTCGATCCCCTCTCCCAATGCATCACACTCCAAGACAAATGGCTGCGTAAAATCTGGTAACGCCAGCACCTCCTGGATAGCCCGCTCGATCTCATCCCGATAGGCCTTGGGGTGCCTATAAGGGGTGGTGATCACTGCTTGGATGCCCTACTCAAGCTCGATAGTGTGCTCAAACCCCCGATCTGGTGGTTGTCCTGGTGGAATCTCTCCAAACACTATGGCATATCGATCAAGGATGGATTGGACCTCTAGATGTACTGTCTGTCCTGTAGTCCCTGCCTCTGATGCATGCAACTCCACTACCCACTCTATGTCTCCCTTCCGGAAGACTGCCTCCATCTGATGAGCCGACACCGTCTGAGGCAGATATGTGTGTTGTCCCCGTATCTTCTCATGCCTCTCTGTCTTCTCATCATCCCACTCCATCTCTAGGGTCTTCCAATCCGTCGTGACCTTCCCTAGAGTAATAAGCCACTTAACACCCAGTATCATGTTGGTGTTCGGAATATCGACCACGAAAAAGTGGTCAGTCAATGCATAGGTGCCCATCGTCACTGAAAGCTCTGGAACATAATGAGCACATGTCATGGTCTGATCTCCTGGGACCAATACTGAAAATCCATCGAAGCTCTATGTCTAGATGCCTCTCTGCTCAACCATTTGTGCATCGATGAAGTTGTGGGTTGCCCCACTGTCAACCAAAACTGATACTCACTAGCCACGTACTATCCCTCGTACGCGCAACGTCAGATACTTGGGAACTCCTCTCCACGTTGCAAGGGCCCCTCTGGTGGGTGAAAAAGATGCACCACCTGCTGCTGGTGGTGGAGGTGGAAAAGGTCCCTGTATGGCGTGGCTATCTCCTGCCTCCACATCCTCCTCGTCATCCTCTTCTCCACTGCTCTCGGAGAAGACCTCAATAAAATGTGCTTTGCCAGCAGCACATCTATGTCCCGGTGCCCACGGTTCCTGACATGTGAAGCACAACCGCTTCTTCTTCAGCTCCCTCTTGACATCGTCCTCAATTTGTACTCATCTTGGATTCCCCTTTCGAGGTGGAATCCTCACGTCCTTCCCCTTAGATTGAAAAGGCTGTCTTTGGGGTTAAGGTGTCCGGGTCCTAGGTAAAACATCTTGTAAGTCTCGGGTCCTGCTGATAGCGTCCTGGAGCGTAGCTAATCTAGTGGATCAGACTAGACCCCGAAGTGGCTCTGCTAACCCCTCAACATACATATAGACCCTCCGTGTCGTGGAGAGGTCTGGCACCATCACGGAGACCCTCAAGAAATCTGCAATGTAGGTCTCTGGGCACCCTGTCTGTTTGAGCCTTGTCAGCTCAATGAAATGCTGCTCTGGATCCCTCTGATCAAATCGCTCCATCAGTCTCCTGGTAAACTCGGCGTATGACATCACTGTGGAGTGCCCCAATGTAACCATCCCATGAAACCACCAATCCTCGGCCTCGCCATCCAAATGCAACGTTGCCACCTTGATGGCCTCTGCCTCCGACATCTGGTTAAGCTGGAAATAAATGTCCAGCTTCTCCACCCAATACTTTGCCAAACTGTTTGATGAGCCATCAAATGTAGGCAAGTGGAATCTACTCGTTGCACGGTGGGTGTCACCATCATCGTAATGTCGGTACCCTCTGTGATGGTCGTGGGGTCTACTATCTCGCTTGAGCTTAACAAAATCTCTGAATGAGAGGGCTTCCCTGAACTCCTGCACATAGGCCTGGTACTCTGCAAAATAATCGCCTATATGTCCGGACTTTGCCTCCTGTTGGGCTACAGTCCCCATATCGACTCCTAATAAAGTGGGCATGGTAGAGCGTGTAGGGGCATGTGAGGCCACCTGCTGCGTAGTATCACACTGCTCTGGCAAATGGTGGGATGTGCCCGATCCCTCACCACCCAGAAAAACCCGTGGGCTCTCACACTGTCTGGCCTCTACTGCCATGAATCTCTGCCCCATCACCTCAATTTGCCTCAACAGATCCTGCATGGATTTGAGGAGCATATCCGCAAATCTTTTCCCGTCATCATCTGCCATCGGATCCTCCTGCTCTGCATCCACCATAGGCTCCTCCTGTTCTGCGTCCACCACCGGAACACAGTCTCCCTCTCCGTAAGTGTTCTCCAACCTATGCCCAGTGTCTCGGTATCTCTGACCTCTGTAACAAATATAGGGTTTTTCCCCCGGTGTCATAGATTGCTAGCTCCACAAGCTGAGCCAGATCTATGCTCTGATACCACTGTAATATCCCCAACCCAGAATATTCCTTAAACCCCTGCAGAAACTCCAACCAAATATGTGCAAATGATATAATAACCCAGAAATAAATGAGAAATAAATGAGTACAAGAGCTGATTAGACAGATGGCACCTCGACTTGCACAAGGCAAGTGAAGAAATACTCTCAGAATGACAGGAATGGCCTCTCTGCGTGGATGTTGCTGCTGTGCTGCTACTGCTGCTAAAAACAAATGATGATTTGGGGCTTCTCCCCTCTTGGGAAAAAGTTGAAACTCTGGATTCGGGCTCTACTCAAGAAACCTAGAAAAACCCAGAAAACTTTCCTGGAATGGCCTCACACTGATATGCGTCCCAGCTACTGGGAAACTATCGTGCTGCTAGAAATCGAATGAGGATTTGGGGCTGCTCCCCTCCTCAGAAAAGGCTGAAACTCTGGAATCAGACTCTACTCAAAAACCTAGAAAAACCCAGAAAGCTTTTCTGAAATGGCCGACCCCGAAAATCACCCCCTTGGGATTCTGCGTAGTTCTTCAAAGACGCTGATGAAACTGTTGCTGAAATGCTGATGAAACTGTTGTTGAAATGTTGATGAATCTACTGTTGGAATGCCAATGGAAATACCTTGCCCGAGCAGGCACTCGAAGTCCCCCATGGCTAAGGGTGAGATCTCCGAACGGAGACACTCAATGCACTAAACAGTGCTACAGACTAGCTAAACAGTCAGCGTGCTCTAAGTCAAAATGACTATCACAAATTCTCATAACTAGAATGATCCCAAATGAGGGAGTTCCTCTCTATTTTATAGCCTCTGCCTCTCACAATCCCTAGGCCCACTTTCTCCTGGGTGATCCCCTTCTTGCCATGTGTTCCTTCCCTCCTGTGCAGTCCCTCCATGTGTCTGCGTGGGCCCCATTTCTGCGTCCCCCTTTGGCCCCCTTGGTTCCCTTTAAGTCACAACGTTGTGCTACCTAGGAAGTGACTTTTTATTCTAAATGGAGTTATGTTCCCCCTTCCTCACTTTTTATTTACAAATAACTATAGAAGGCAAAAATCGAACAAAATCGAATATTCCAATTAGCCATAGCTAATTAGGAATATTACATGAAACTTCATAGATAAAAAGTTATAGCGGAAATTCCACGATGATCTGATTGGAGCAGTGAAACCCTTGAATCCAAAGCTCTGATACCAAATGTTATGAAACCAGCTCACAAAAAGATAGAAAAGATAGATCAACAACTTCAAAATCAGCCTCTTCGAGGGGGAAGCCTCCTTTACATTACACAAATGAACAATTCTTGGATGATACAAATGACAAGACCTTTCTATATATAGGAGTCTAAGGGGTCATAATATAATCAGAACCGACATAACAATAATAATGTAACAACACAACAATAGCAATAGTGGGCTTCTATGGGGCACAATAATCACAATGTGGGGACTACATGGGCACAACAATACAATAAGGGCGTTGCACTAATAACAATGAGGGGTTGCACTAGTAGTATAGGGACCTAACACGCAATGTGTCAAGCATCGGTCTTAGCTACACCTGACTTCATAAAATCCTTTATTGTGGAATGTGATGCCTCAATAAATGGAATTGGTGGTGTTTTAATACAAGAAGGAAGACACATTTCTTTTGAAAGTCGTCCAATCAAAGGAAAGTATTTACAAAAACCTATTTATGAGAAGGAAATGTTGGAAATTCTACATGCATTAAATCAATGGAGACCTTACCTAATGGGAAGACACTTCAAGATAAAAATAGATCATGATAGTCTTAAATACTTTTTGGAACAAATATTTTCTTCAGAAGAGCAACAAAAATGGGTCGCAAAGATGTTGGGTTATGACTTTGAAATCATTTTCAAAAAAGGGAAGCAAAATGTTGTTGAAGATGCACTCTCAAGAAAGGATGAGGATGTGGAAGCATTGCTTTGTGTCATTTCTATTATCCAACCTGATTGGATAATTGAAACAAGGGATGAATGGAAGAATGATGAAGAGGTGTGGACACTCATTCAAAAGTTGCAGCAAGATCCCAGTACACCTGATACATTTAGCTAGAAATATGTTTCATTATGGTACGAATATTGCTTATATTTTTGTAAAAAATCCCAACTCAAGCAATATATTATTTTAGAATTGCACACCTCCCCCTTAGGAGGGCACTCAGAATTTTTAAAGACTTACCTGATAGTCAAGAAGGATAATTTTTTGGATGACCTTAAATATGATATTCAGAAGTTTGTGGCATAATGTTTAGCTTTCCAACAAAATAAAGTTGAGCCAATTAAGACCCTGGGTTTGTTACAACCTTTAGCCATTCCAAGTCAGCGTTGGGAGGAGGTAGGTCTAAATGGATTTTATCACAGGTTTACCCAAGTCTGAAGGAAAGAGTGTCATAATGGTGGTAATTGATAGAATTACCAAGTCTGCACAATTTTGTGCATTATCTCATCCTTTTAAAGCTAATACAATTGCTATTGCATTTATGGAAACAATTCAAAATCTACATGGAAACCCAAAGATTATTGTAAGTGACAAACATCCCATTTTCATCGGAAATTTTTGGAAGGAATTATTTTCTCTTCTTGGTACTCAATTAGCTCATATCTCATCTTATCATCCTCAATTTGACGGGAAAACTGAGATAGTGAACAAATGTTTAGAAGGATATCTTCATTACTTTGTATCTGATAAACAAACATAATGGGTCAAGTGGTTACCTCTAGCTAAATGGTGGTATAACACTTCCTTCCATACTGTAGAAAAAATGACCCCATTTATGGCACTTTATGAATATCATCCATCATCCACCACATCATCTTTAAGAGAAAATTCTAAGGTTCAAGCACTGGAAGATCACATCGAGCATCAACAACAAGTTCTCCAACTCTTAAAGGATAACCTTACTTTGGCGCAGAATTGAATGAAACAACAGGCAGATCAACATAACAGTGAAACAATTTTTGATGTAGGCGACTATGTATTTTTACGACTACAACCATACAAAAAAATGTCCCTCAAGCAAGCTAAGAAGGATAATAAATTATCACCCAAGTACTATGGTCCTTACAAGGCATTGCAAAAGATTGGTACTATGGCATATAAATTGGAGCTACTTGCATCTTCCCGAGTACACCTAATTTTCCATGTTTCATGCTTAAAGAAGGTTATTGGTGACAAGCTCCCGGTTCAAACGGTGTTTCCAGAACTTTACGAAGAAGGAAAAATTATATTTGAGCATGAAGCAATCACGGAAACAAGAACTCGACAACTATGAAATCAATTAATTTTTTAAGGAGAGGGGCATGTTAGGTCCCTATAATACTAGTGTATTCCCCTTATTTTTATTGTTAGTGTAGCCCCCTATTGTTATTGTTATTGTTGTGCCTATGTATCCCCCATGTTGTTATTAGTGTGCCCCATATAAGCCCACTATTGTTATTGTTATGCCCTTACATTATTATTATTATGTAGGCTATGATTATATTATGACCTCATAGACTCCTATATATACCAAGGAGGTCTTATTATTTGTATCATCCAAGAATTGTTCATTTATGTAATGTAAAGGAGGTTTCCCCCTCGAAGAGGAAAAATTTAAGTGGTTAATCTATATTTTATTTTGTTCTTTGAGTTGGTTGCATAACATACTAGAAGGGAATGAGTAAGGAAATTCAAAAATACGTCGCCAAATGTGACATCTCCCAGAGAAATAAAAGCAAAAATGCCCCAACTTCTGGTTTGCTACACCCCTTACATATCCCAAATCAGAAATGGGAGGAAATATTAATGGATTTGATAGGTGGTTTACCCATGTTTGACGATAAGGACAATATATTTGTTGTAGTGGATAGACTCACTAAATATGCAAATTTCATGGTAGTCAAGAACACAGACTCAACCAGGCAAATTATAGAAGTCTTTTGTAAAAGCATCTACAAGCTACATGGTCTACCAAAGGTCATCATTAGTGATAGAGACGTAAGATTTAAGGGAAATTTCTGGAAAGTTTTTTGCAATCAGGCTGGGATAACCCTTTACATGAGTTCATCCTACCATCTGCAAACAAATGAACAAATAGAAATAGTAAATAAGTGTTTTGAAACATATCTTCGATGCTTCATAACTGATAAGCAAAACAAATGGTCCCAATGGTTGCGCCTAGCGGAATGGTGGTACAATACCACCTATCACACCTCAACCAAAATGACACCATTCCAGGCTCTATTATGTTATGAACCTCCAAAATGGAAGGATTTTGCATTAAAGGACTCCAAGTTTTAAGCAATGAAGAAGCATTTGGAAGAAAATCAAAAGATTATTGGAATATCAAAGGAAAACTTAATAAACACTAGTAATCGAATGAAACAACAAATCGACAAGCACTAAACAGAAAGAGAATTTGAGGAAGGTGATTGGGTCTTCATAAGACTACAACCCTACAAGCAACTACCTTTGAAACAAAAAGGAAAGAACAAGTTAGCTTCGAAATTTTATGGCCCTTCGCAAATAATCAGGAAGATTAATGACGTTGCTTATGGATTGAAACTACCAGATAACAGTCGAATTCACATCGTATTCCATGTTTCATGTCTAAAAAAATGCTTGGACAAAACCAATCAGCTCAGATCAAGATACCTGAAGTCGATGAAGAAGGAAGGATCATTCTGGAACCCAAAGGCATCCTCGCTACCTGAGAGAAGGTATTAACTTCCATATATATTAGAGAGTAACTAATCAAGTGGAAAAAGCTTCCAGAAAAAAAAAAAGATTCCTCATAGGAAACAAAGAAGTCCTGACTACAATATCCCTTGTTACCTATGTTTTAAGAACAACATTTTTTAAAAGAAAAGCAATGTTATAAATAAATACTTCGTGTGTATATATATATATATATAATCGATTATTAATTGTTATTAATTATGGAGAAGGTTATAGTAAAAAATGGTGTCCATTCACTTTCGTGACTAATCAATACCTATATAAGCACACCGCCACAAAAGATTATAATCATCCTTCAAATACATTAAAAAAATTTATTACATTTTTTTTTTTATGTCCTCTGCATCATCACAATCTTTCACACCCACCATCTATACAATAATATTTAAACTTTTTAAAACTCCTTTTAATTAATTATTCATAAACTCTAATTCATTCATAGAATATTAATTATTATTATTATGTATATGGCATATGTGAATTATTATTAGTTTCCATCACACAAAATATTTTCAAAAAAAAGGTTGCGCTTGCAATATGTAGCTATAGGTTTTATGTTTTCGAGATAGGGCTCCAGAACCCAAAGCGTGAGGTTATCCTAATAAATGTTTTCTCAAACATACACCAATCAAACATAACCATTTACAATTTAGCGAAACTTATACAATTTAACATTTTATCCTATTGTGTGAATCATGGGCCATGAGCTACGTGACCATTCATGGAATATAATGAACATGATGTGCTTTCGAGCTTTATTAGTCATTTGAAAGATTACTTCCATACTAATTTAATTGTCTATTAAAAATTGTTTTTTCAAAATTCTTTGATAAGTGCAGAATCTTTATAAAAATCTAGTACAAAGTCTCTGCTTTTTTTAAAAGATAAGTAGACTAAGATAACCCAAATATTTATAGTGAATATTACTTTAATATAGATTGTAATAAATCACAATCTATAGTATAGTGTCATTATTTTAGATAGTTTTTGTGATTGGATCTGCCTAACCATGTCTACTAATAATATTGTGGCCACTCACACTTTGACACAAACTCTACTGAAGGCCTTTATCTCCTCTCCTACCTTATCAACCAAGAAACAAAATTGCCTCATGCATTTGGCAGTCAAGTAGATATGTGGAGAAGAGTGATGTGATAGTTATGGCATACTCCAATTATCAAATGGAGGGGAAAGTGATTGTGATAATGGCCGGTGAAAAGATGGTCATTCTTGATGTTGGCAAAGCCTGCTGCCAGAGGGATTTCACTGATAGTTATCTAACTAGATGGTAGAGCGATCAGATTAAAATTTTTAAAAGTCAAAGAAGTTACATACCAGGAAATGAGTGAAAATCCATGGATCTATTTGGTTTTTGGTTATCTAAGAGAATTAGTCGATACTGTTTGAGATATTATTCGCATAGATCCGTCTTAAATATGGACTTAATATGAGCCGAGAGGGATCCAATTTCTTCCTGTGCAATTTTTTATTTTTTTTATGAGTAGACATTATTTAAATGTTTTGTATCATTTTTTTTTAGATTTTTAGATTTTTTTATTTTGGTCAACATTGTAGAATAAGCCTCTTCGCTCAACAAAAAAATGTATTTTCTCATAAAATAAATAATAATACATAGATTTCTTTGCTTTTGCTTTTTGGTTCTGCAAAAAACATAGCTAGCATTGTTTCAAATCCTTAGGGGAAGAGTTCTCTCAGAATAGGACAATGAGATGAAATGAGAAAACGATTGTTTGTAGATGGAACGATACTTATTTATGCTAAATTATTTTATGTTAAACTCATCATGTTCCATGGCTTTTAATAGTATTATAAGGGTTTTTTTTTTTATTTCGACAAACAAAGTTATGTTCCATATTTTGTCGTTGTTTTCAAAACTAATATAAATAATTGCTCTGTGTGCTAAAACGAGATCTAATTATGATGCTTCTATTGTTTGTAGCATCTAATCATAATGAAGAAATGTTCTATATTTTCTCTGTGGCTTTTGAACTTTTATAAAAGATTTCTCATCTTCCAAGGAACCCAAAATTAATGAGTGCGCAATGTTTTTCGCTTTTCTCTCACTATTTTGTTCATATAATTTGTATATCAGTTTCAAGCTTTAAACTTTATATATCGCAATTTATAAAACATATTGGATTTTCTATACAAAATTATGATGGAAATATTTTTTGATTTTAGACTTTTGTGATCCATACTGATTTTGATAAATTCTTTCAGATTAATCACATCATAAATTTTTGATTGAAATTTTGAACCATCTAATGTAATTCATCATAAAATTATTTTATTTTTAAAATTAAAATTAAAATCAAAATAATAAAATGTCACCAACTTCATTTTGTATATATATATTTCTATTTTATACAGGAATAGACATTGCCACCCAATAACTTCTATTTTTAAATATAACCTAACTCGCCTTAACATTCACTTCCTCATTTCAAAAATATACCAATTAATATAATATAATATTTTACTAACACAAACATCACACTAAATTCCATTAAGATTCTGACTGCAAAAATCTAATCAAATTATTGCAATAATTATAATTTTTATTAACCTAGGAAATTCAATAAGTGACTAAGCATGAGTGTGACGTGTTAATTTTTGCAAGGTTTAATATTATTCTATTATTTTAAAAATGAGGCCTTGCATGCTTTTTCATGATGAGTAGGGGTGCAATAATATAATCTAAATTGGGCCATGGTTATAATGTTGAGTGACTAAGCATTAGAGTGACATGTTAATTTTAGCAGTCTTGGGTATTATATTAAAAGGAAGTGTTTGCATGCTTTTTTATTATGACTATGTGTAATAATACAATCCAAATTTTATTGTAATAGATATAATGTTTATTTACTTGGAAAAATACAAGAAGTGATTTATAATTAAAATGGCATTTGTATTTTTACAATCTAATTATATTAAAGGAAAAATAAAGTGTTTTTATTAATTTTTTATTATGACATAAAAATAAAACTCATTATATAAAAATAAGAAATAAAAATTATATTTATAAATATATCAATAATATAACTATATATTAATCTTACACGTTTATAAAAAAAAAAAAAAATTATTCATTATGATATAATAAAATATTAATATAATTTTATTTATATTAGAGAGTGGTGAAAATTGATTTATAAATTAAATTTTCATATTTATTTTATTCATGATATTATAAATAAATTATTATTTAATTGTTTGTGATTTCATCATTAAAAAATATTTTATTTTGAAAAAAAATAAAATTTAAAACCAATATAAACAATGTCACCAACACTATATATATATTATATTTATATATATATATATATTTTTTCCTACACATTACCACCCAATAACTTCTATTTTTGAATATAACCTTACTCACCTTAACATTCACTTCCTCATTTCAAAAATATACCAATTAATATAATATAATATTTTACTAACAGAAATATCACACTAAATTCCATTAAGATTATGACTGCAATAATCTAATCAAATTAATGCAATAGTTATAATTTTTATTAACCTAGGAAATTCAATAAGTGACTAAGCATGAGTGTGACGTGTTAATTTTTGCAAGGTTTAATATTATTCTATTATTTTAAAAATGAGGTCTTTGCATGCTTTTTCATGATGAGTAGGGGTGCAATAATATAATCTAAATTGGGCCATGGTTATAATGTTGAGTGACTAAGCATTAAAGTGACATGTTAATTTTTGCCGTCTTTGGTATTATATTAAAAGGAAGTGTTTGCATGCTTTTTTATTATGACTATGTGTATCCAAATTTTATTGTAATAGATATAATGTTTATTTACTTGGAAAAATACAAGAAGTGATTTATAATTAAAGTGACGTTTGTATTATACAATCTAATTATATTAAAGGAAAAATAAAGTGTTTTTATTAATTTTTTATTATGACATAAAAATAAAACTCATTATATAAAAATAAGAAATAAAAATTATATTTATAAAAATAATAAAAATTATATTTATAAAAAATAATTATATATAATCTACGTGTAAATTAAAAAATTCATTTTATTTCATTGTGATATAATAAAAGATAATAGTAATTTTATTTATATAAAGAGTGGTGAAAGTTGTATTTATATAAATTAAATTTTCATATTTTATTTTATTATGATATTATAAATAAATTATTATTTAGATTTCTGTGTTTTTTGTTAACTAAATTTTATTATTCTATTTAATGTCAATATGACGTTTATTAACATCTCGCAATTATGTGATATTGTATCATTTGATTTCATCTATATGATTTGTTCTTGTGTTAAAGTGATCAATCTCACCCATCTTTTTGGCAGCCTCTCACTATCCCTTCTCATGTCTAGTCTCACTCAAGAATTAATGCATGCAACTGTGTTAATTACTTCGCTTTGCAAACATTCCCCTCATGCTTCCTTACAACGAATTGAAGCAAAAAGAAGTCAGAATTCCCTAGCTCCCACTGCTATCATCACCCAAACACATATCTCAAGATATTCAATCTTCCAACGCGCCACCATGGTAAGGGAATGAGGTCGTGCTCATCGTTGAGGCAGAGGGAGTGGACACCCTCCAACACTTTGTGGCTGAACAACCATATGGTTCTCTTTGACCCTGACATCCCTGAGCATACCAAAAGCAAAGTGGCTACCTTGGAAGTGGTCGAGTGACAAAGACTTGGCGATGCACACTAGGTTGTTCGCAACTTAATGATGTGATATCTCTGGGACTTGGAGCTTGCTCATGTTGGCGCGGAACGACGAGTGGCCAAATCCAATGCATATGTTAGTCACATCAGAACTACACTTCTCAACCTTTTCTAGAACTATCGACATAGACTTCCCTCCATAGGTGGTATCCTCAACATCATCCAGTTTTATGGACAGGGCTTCAAGGCAACATCCTTCCCATTAGATTCACTCTCCTTCTCCCTCCATCATATTGGCAAGAGATGGATGAGACAAAGGAGTGTAAGGCGATGAGCCTCCTAATTAGCAGTTTGTTGTTCGGGAAGGCAGTTCGATGAGGCTTCCTATCATTGATATTCAACCTATTCACAAGCAATGTTCTCCACAAAACCATAGCTCATATGGATGTCTCATCATGGAGGAAACTCTGGACATGGATCATTTATGCAACAGGAGAAGCGATGAAGTCAACCTCACTCATGCTCAACCAACTTCTTTAGATCCCAAAGGCAAGTGCACGACATGACTAGCTTATCCATCTTGTTCCACTTGCTCTTGTCTCCCTTTGCTCTCAAAAAGGCAAATCCACTTACAACTACAAATGCAGACATTTTTGCACAAAATTTATTATTTTTATTTTTTGCATATACCGTGACTCAATGCCAGGATTTTACTCTACTTAACAACTTATTTGGTTTCCCCTTTTGGGGTAGATGGTGGAGTCCCATAGCCTGTACCTTCAATGATTTTCTTGATGTATTCTATGTACAAAATATTTTCTAATATGATGTTACCTGCTTTCTACAAAAATAAAATATCATAAATAAATCATAAATATATTTAATAATAAATTAAAATAAATAGTAGTATTATATCTTAAATTTATAATAATAATAATAATATAATATAATTTATGATAAAAATGACATATTTACAATTTAATTTAATGTTGAAATAAAATATGTACATCTTGCCCTTTCATGCTTTAATTAACTTCCTTGCTTGACATGAAAATATTATAATTTTGAATTTTTGTATTTGTGTATAGATTTTGATACATTGGATTGAGGGGAGTTGAGGGAGTAGGTCGGGGCAACTAACCCTCGCTGCCCTGACCCTAGTTCATGCCTCCCTTTCTCGTAGCCATTGTGGTTCTTTTCTCTTTTGGGTTCTGATGCTCGCTCGTGACTGTCATTGCGTCATTACATGGTCCTGTGTGGGTAGAGTTGAGGGTGCAAAGTTGCTCAACTCTTTCTCATGCCTTTTCCTACTAGGTTTAGTCATCGTCACTTGGAAGGGGCTTTTTTGAATGGGTTTTATTTGTTGTGGGTAGACTTCACCATATTTGTTGTGGTTTCTTGACTTTATTGATGTTGTTATCGTCATAGTTTCTTTCGTGCCATGTCCCAACGTCCATTGACTGCTTTCCATTCATTTTTTAGTGGGCTTCTTCTAAGTTCTCTATAAGGTTTCCACAAAGGTTCTCACTAGGCATTGCAACCCAGTTTATTATTTCTTTATGGCCTAGTTTTGGGTCACTTTTTGGAGTTTTGAGGGTGGCTTGTATCTTGTTTTTCTTTTTCTTTTTTCTTTTTTTCTTTTTTCTCTTGATGCTAGGTTTTCTGCCCTAACATTTTCCTTTTGTTGTGGCAATTTTCTTGACTAGACTTCGTGTTTTTTTCGAATATGTCGTGCAATGATGGCCCAATTATTTTTATGTTGATATGGCTCCCTTTATGGGATTTTACGGGCCTGTATGCCTTGATTATCTATGTTTTCTCTCTACTCTATGGGGTTTGTTGTCCCTAGGGTTTCTTTCCCAAAGCCTTTTTAACCATTGTTTGTCTCCTACATCAAACTTGTATTGCTCATATTTGCATAACACCAATATAGATCCATCTTAAGTACGAATCTAACATGAGCTGAGAGCGATCAAATTTCTTCATGTGCAAACTTCTTTAGAGTGCAAAATACAATGCGTTAATTTTCATTGTTTAAATTGTATTTTTGAATGCTAAAGAGAGTATATATAAGACCAAATAAATGTTTTAACCCGAAAACTTATTTTTTTAATGATATATACATAATTTTTTTAAATGATATATAATATATATGTAATTGACATTAAAATATTTTACATAATGTACATCGAGCCATTTTACTCACTCAATTAAATATTTTTTTTTATTATTAATATATTTTTAAGTATATATTCAATATTGATTCCTATTAAAATATTTTTAATAGATAACCCACATGAATATCTTTTATATGCCATATTAAAATATTTTATTTTAACAATTTTTTTTTCTATATATAGATATATATGAGTTGATACTGACATAAATTAGTTAATATAAATCTTCAATTAGTTTATTTAAATCTTTTGTTAAAATATTTTTGAAAAGTATAAGATTTAAACATCTTACTCACACATTTTTTTTACTTCTAATTACTTTACAACATAATCATTTATCTTTTTATTATAGCCCATATTATTTTTCTATTTAGAACATATTTTTTATTTTTATTTTTATTTTAAAAGGGATGAATGAACGAATATACTTACACATCCTCTCATACTAAATTGTAGAATAAGCTTCTCGACTCAATAAAATGTGTCTAAAAAATACAATTTTTCATTCCCTGTTTACATGTTTTTTTTTTTATTTGTAAAAAAAATGATAATATTATTATTCACAAAAATATGTTATGATCTTGAATTGTGTCTTACTTTAAACTAGAAATCTCTATCAACACATTTCAATTCATTTTTGGGTTTAATATGTATTAGCACTATCGTAATATTCATTTCCATTACTTTGGTTGTTGGTATTCCACGACTTACACTTTTTCTCCACAAATGTTGACCCAAAAAGTATGTTATATGGCCAACATGGTTTTTTACATTGCCTACCATTCCAAAATAATGAGAGTTGCCTTGATTAGCTTTTTAAAGATTGGTTTCAAATAAAAAGACAATATGAGAAAGTGTCGTCATTGTTTTGTTACAATGAAAAGACAATATGAGCCAATAGTGTCATTGTTTTGTTACAACAGAGAGTTAGAGAGGTTAACCCTTTTTAATGTAAATTAAAATAGCTACTATCAAACAAACATTTCATTCTATTGCTCAACTATGATTTGAATTGTCCCTCCCATACAACAAGCCTAACTTAAAAGCTAGAACTGACATGGCAATTGAAGAGAAACATGAGATATTAACATAACATATAACATGGGTTTCTACAATATATTGAGAACTATCAAACAAGGTTTTGACACATTTCTTGTATAACATCGACTTGACATATGAATGAAACATTTCATAAAGTGAAAAACATTTATTTTGATGTGAAAAATAGACTTGCAAGTATATATTTTGTTATAATGTCGACATGATTATCGTGATAAATGAAGAGAAACATATGGTCTAATAATATAACATATTCCTATAGCATGCCCAAAATGACCATAAGCAATTATGGTATATATCTTGTCATAAATTTGACATGATGTGCATTGCAAACATCCTAGAAAGATAAAAATATTTTCAGGTTTTTCAATATAAAACGAACCTAATTCACATATATTTTGTTATTATGTCATCATGACTTTTATAACAAATAAAGAAAAAAAATTAATATAATAACTGATCTGAAATTGATCTAAGACAATTAATAAGGTATTACAGACTCATGTGCATGGATGTGTCTATGTTATTTTATGCAACATATCAATAAGATTGTGAAATACATAAACACTGAAGCAGTTAGAGAAAACACAACAGGCAACACATATAAACACGACAAGTTTAATAAGGAGTTCACCCAATACTCCTGGGCTACGTCTCTTGGTCCAGCCTTCAGTGGTGGCCTCTCTATTATGTTTTCAAAGCAGAGTTTTTACAACAGTGAGCTCAATTTGAGTCTCACACAACAGATATAAATCAGTGAGGCCGTATTTGGATTCCCCAAGTCTCTGGAGTACACAGACTCTCCCTACTGAATCTCGACCTCTATTGGTCACAATGGTATGAGTCCAATCTGAGACTGAATACACGACAGGCATATACACAGGAGTTCTCTCGAACCTCTCAAGCCTTCTCTGGAATACACAGACTCTCTGACTCTCTCTGGCTCTGTCTTAATTCTGGCTCGATGTTGCCTTGGCTTCTTCTCTCTCCTTTTAGCTTTCTGCTCTAACTTGCCTTCTTCTCTCTCTGTCAGCTCGTGGCTTTAAAGCCAATCTACTTCTTGATTATTTGTTTCTGCTTCCCGGCCTTCCAGTTTCCCTGCCTCTGTCCGTTTGAATTCCTCTGTCCCGCGTCATCAGTCACTGCATAACGCCTCACAAGGAGGTGGCCACCTATTCCGTAACGGATGAGTACCAGTTCTCTTGGACAGATGCATCTTCGTAGTTGATCTAGGGGCTCCAGATCCTACAGTCATCGTTCATATCGGGCGGCTAAGTTACATGACGTTTACCCGTCCGATGTGAGCAGTTTTTTCTCTCTTTCGCCGGACGCGTGGCAACCATTATGTGGCATCGAGTAGGAATCCCTTCCGATATTCTACCGATTTTTGTGGAATCCCGCTCCGACGGAACCGAAACAATATTTTCCGCAATTTATAGTTATTTCAGGTCCAGGCTCTCGAGGCTTCTCTTCATTAAGAGGTTTGCCCTGCGATATGCGATTATCAAAAGCTACCTATGCTGCTTAAAATTACCCATGCATTTGTTGGCTGGTGTCAGCATGCGTTACCATGGTCCTCCGCTCTGTGTGCTAGATCGACGACCCTCGTTGATCCGCACTGATCACCATTGCCACTGTTTGAGGATTCCTCCAATAAGCTTGATCTTTATAAGAATTTGAAACTTTGGCATGATTTTTAAAGAGTTCATGAAAACTTAAAGAGTGTTCTAGGATCCAATTTGGATCACGATAATTACTATTATTATGTATATAGCATATGTGAATTATTATTAGTTTCCATCACACAAAATATTTTCCAAAAAAAAAGTTGCGCTTGCAATGTGTATCTATAGGTTTTATGTTTTTGAGATAGGGCTCTAGAACCCAAAGCGTGAGGTTATCCTAATAAATGTTTTCTCAAACATGCACCAATCAAACATAACCATTTGCAATTTAGCAAAACTTTTACAATTTAACATTTTATCCTATTGTGTGAATCATGGGCCATAAGCTACGCGACCATTCCTGGAATACAATGAACAGAATGTGCTTTCGAGATTTATTAGTCATTTGAAAGGTTACTTCCATACTAATTTAATTGTCTATTAAAAATTGTTTCTTCAAAATTCTTTGATTAGTGCAGAATATTTATAAAAATCTAGTACAAAGTCTCTGATTTTTTAAAAGATAAGTAGACTAAGATAACTAAATTATTTAAAGTGAATATTACTTTAATATAACCACAATCTATAGTATAGTGTCATTGTTTTAGATAGTTTTTGTGATTGGATCTACCCAACTATGTCTACTAAGAATATTGAATATTGTGGCCACTCACACTTTTACACAAACTCTACTGAAGGCCTCTCCTATCTTATCAACCAAGAAACAAAACTGCCTCATGCATTTGGCAATCAAGTAAATATGTGGAGAAGAGTGATGTGACAATTATGGCATATTCCGATTATCAAATGGAGGGGAAAGTGATTGTGATAATGGCCGGTGAAAAGATGGCCACGCCTTTAATGTTGGCAAAGCCTGTTGCCAGAGAGATTTCACTGATAGTTATCTAGCTGGTTGGTAGAGCGATCAGATTAAAGATTTTAAAAGTCAAAGAAGTTACATATCAGGAAATGAGTGAAAATCCATGGATCTATTTGGTTTTTAGTTATCTAAGAGAATTAGTCGATATTGTTTGAGATATTATTCACAAAGATCCATCTTAAATATGGACTTAATATGAGCCGAGAGGGATCCAATTTCTTCCTGTGCAATTTTTTTTTTTTTTTTATGAGTAGACATTATTTAAATGTTTTGTATAAATTTTTTTAGATTTTTTTATTTTGGTCAACATTGTAGAATAAACCTCTTCACTCAACAAAAAATGTCTTTTCTCATAAAATAAATAATAATACATAGATTCATTTGCTTTTACTTTTTGGTTCTGAAAAAACATTGCTAGCATTGTTTCAGATCCTTAGGGGAAGAGTTCTCTCAGAACAAGACAACGAGATGAAATGAGAAAACGATTGTTTGTAGATGGAGCGATACTTATTTATGCTAAATTATTTTATGTTAAACTCATCATGTTCCATGGCTTTTAATAGTATTATAAGGGTTTCTTTTGATTTCGATAAACAAAGTTATGTTCCATATTTTGTCGTTGTTTTCAAAACTAATATAAATAATTGCTCTGTGTGCTAAAACAAGATCTAATTATGATGCTTCTATTGTTTGTAGCATCTAATCGTAATGAAGAAATGTTCTATATTTTCTCCGTGGCTTTTGAAATTTTATAAAAGATTTCTCATCTTCCAAAGAACCCAAAATTAATGAGCGCGCAACGTTTTTTTCGCTTTTCTCTCACTATTTTGTTCATGTAATTTATGTAATTTGTATATCAGTTTAAAGTTTTAAACTTTATACATGGTAGTTTACCAAACATATTAGATTTTCTATACAAATTATGATGGAAATATTTTTTGATTTTAGACTTTTGTGATCCATACTGATTTTGATAAATTCTTTCACATTAATCACATCATGAGTTTTTGGTCGAAATTTCGAACCATCTAAATAATTCATCATAAAAATATTTTATTTAAAAAAAAAATAAAAATAAAAAACTAAATAATAACAATTCACAACTCTCGTTATATATATATATATATTTTTTCCTACACATTACCACCCAATAACTTCTATTTTTGAATATAACCTTACTCACCTTAACATTCACTTCCTCATTTCAAAAATATACCAATTAATATAATATAATATTTTACTAACAGAAATATCACACTAAATTCCATTAAGATTATGACTGCAATAATCTAATCAAATTATTGCCATAGTTATAATTTTTATTAACCTAGGAAATTCAATAAGTGACTAAGCATGAGTGTGACGTGTTAATTTTTGCAAGGTTTAATATTATTCTATTATTTTAAAAATGAGGCCTTTGCATGCTTTTTCATGATGAGTAGGGGTGCAATAATATAATCTAAATTGGGCCATGGTTATAATGTTGAGTGACTAAGCATTAGAGTGACATGTTAATTTTAGCAGTCTTTGGTATTATATTAAAAGGAAGTGTTTGCATGCTTCTTTATTATGACTATGTGTAATACTGTAATCCAAATTTTATTGTAATAGATATAATGTTTATTTACTTGGAAAAATACAAGAAGTGATTTATAATTAAAATGACGTTTGTATTTTTACAATCTGATTATATTAAAGGAAAAATAAAGGGTTTTTATTAATTTTTTATTATGACATAAAAATAAAACAAAATTAATATTTATAAATATAATATATATATTATATAATATTATATATATCTACGTGTAAATTAAAAAAAAAAAAATAATAATAATAATAAATTTTTGTGATATAATAAAATATAATATTAATTTTATTATATAGAGAGTGGTGAAAAGTTGTATTTATAAATTAAATTTTCATATTTTATTTTATTTTATTATGATATTATAAATAAATTATTATTTAGATTTGTTTGTTTTTTTTTAACTAAATTTTATTATTCTATTTAATGTCAATATGATGTTTATTAACATCTCGCAATTATGTGATATTGTATCATTTGATTTCATCTATGTGATTTGCTCTTGTATTAAAGTGATCAATCTCACCCATCTCTTTGGCACCCTCTCACTATCCCTTCTCATGTCTAGCCTCACTCAAGAATTAATGCATGCAACTGTGTTAATTACTTCTCTTTGCAAACATTCCCCCCATGCTTCCTTACAATGAATTGAAGCAAAAAGAAGTCAGAATTCCCTAGCTCCCACTGCTATCATCACCCAAACACACATCTCAAGATATTCAGTCTTCCAACGCGCCACCATGGTAAGGGAATGAGGTCGTGCTCATCATTGAGGTAGAGGGAGTGGACACCCTCCAACACTTTGTGGCTGAACAACCATATGGTTCTCTTTGACCTTGACATCCCTGAGCATATCAAAAGCAAAGTGGCTACCTTGGAAGTGGTCGAGTGACAAAGACTTGGTGATGCACACTGGGTTGTTCGCAACTTAATGATGTGATATCTCTAGGTCCATGGGTTTGTTACTCTCCATGTGGAACTTCTTCAGTATCTTGTTGGCATGCTTTCCCTGAGAGACAAATAGTTCCTCATCTTCTTTCCATACTTCGATACCAAGAAAGTAATGCATGAACCCCAGGTCCTTCATCTCGAATCCTATTACAAGATCCTCTTTGCAATATTTTATCAGCTTCTCATCACCTATTAGAATCAAATCATCGACATATAATACAACCATCAACAATTTACCTTCAACCAAAATATGGTAAAGGTTTACACCTGCTTCACTTTTGATGAAGCCCAACCCAGTGAAATAGTTGTCAATTTCTGTGTACTAAGCACAAGGTGTTTGTTTTAGTCCATACAATGCTCGCTTAAGTCTGCACACATGCGACTCTATGTTGAAGGTCTCAAATCATTTCAGCTTCTCAATATACACCTCTTCCTCAATCATACCATTGAGGAATGTTTTCTTCACATCCATCTAATGTATCTTCCATCCCATCTGCGCTGACAATGCTAGAATAGATCTGGTTGAAGAGTACTTTGCTATTGGAGAAAAGGTCTCATTGTAATCAATTCCCTACACATGAGAGAACCCTCTAGCCACAAATCTGGCCTTGTGTTTCTCCACACTCCCATCTGTTGCTTGCTTTACCTTGTAAGGCCATATGGAACTCACCACTGACTTGTCTGCTAGTCTTGGGACCACTTCCCAAACACTATTTCTAATAATGGAGTCATACTCCTCAACTATGGAATCAACCCATACCCATACTAGTTGTTGCACTGCTTCCTCGAATGAGGATTGTTGGCTTGATGGGGCCTTACCCAGTTTCAGAGTTAGTTAGCCAAACAAATCCCTACACTACTGGCCATTTCAGCATCAGCCCACAGAGCGCAGACTGAAGTCTTACCTGAAGCAGTACTGGGGGATGTTGGAACCAAGTTTCCGCACCTTTGAGATGTCTAAGGTGTCGATTTAGTCCAACTGTGCCTACCTTCACGCAAGTCACTTTGCACACTGTTCTGACCTACGATCTGCTATAATTATCCTTCGCGCATCCCTAACTAGGGGCTGAGGTGATTTCATGCTGCTATGGTAGCGATCTGTGCTATTTCCCCAAGTTAGACTGCATATCTTACTTATCCTCTTATAGATGTTAGTCAACTTCACGTAAATAGATACTTTAACTCACATTCACTTAATCTACACAGTTATATATGTTCACACATCATATAAACAACATAAATGCAATTTATACCCAATATATTCGATGCAAAAAATAGGAAATAAATACACATAATTGATGTAAAACTTCTCTTTATTAATGCTTCCATAGTTACAAACTCGACTTGCTCTGCGCACTCAATTGCATGGGTCTACGCACTCAGCTGTAGACTACTAGGCCTCTGCACACTCAGCTGCAGAGCCTTCTCCTACTCTACGACCCAAAGACTCGGCCTTACACTTCAGATACGACTCAATTCTTCATCCTTCACTTCATTTACAACTTCGAGTCTTGCTCTATTTATACAATCCCATGGTCCGCGGACCATGGGTAGATTTCTATAGCTGACATTACATTACAAAATTGAGGGCGAACAACCCTATGACTCTTTTACAGCTTCATGCTCTGTGCCCACAAAATGCCAAGTCTTTACATTGGATTTACAACTTTTAACCAAAATCTGGGCTCTAAGCCCCAAAACTTTCCTTGGGGGATCCCGCGCCCAACAAGCCCCCAACACAAACATCATGACTCGCCCTCGAGTCACTCTGTCGGTGCGGAGATCTTTGGGTGAAGACCTCCCAACTCTGCCTAGACTATTGCAAGATCGGCAGTGCACTGAGCGGCTGCCTACTGCACTTCTTGGACACGTTGTTCAAAGACCGTGGTAGCTGAACTGCTTCCCTGAATCTGTTCCTGTGTCCCTTGCATTTGCACGAGCTTTGCTTCAATAGAAGCTGTAATGACGAACGCCTCATCAATCCATGGTTGTACACGTGCCTTCAAAATGACTTCCTTGTGCCGAGCAGCATCCATCTACTCCTTGAGAGCTTTTGCCTGTTGCATCCGCGCGAGCCTCTATGTAAGGGCCAACGTCTGCGTAGTCCCTTTTACTTCGTCGTATTTCTGCTGCAGCTCACGCGCCTCTATTTCTAAGTGTTGTATGTTTGGGTCCTCCTACAGAGTGGTGAGAACCTTGAACAACTCTTCAAATAGCTTAGTACAGTCCTTCATTGCACTGTTGATCTTCGATATTCCTACTATATTGGTGCTCGCGTGCTATTCTTCACCTTTGGCAGAGTTAAAGGTTGCGCCTTCAATTGGAGCTTGGCTATCTGAAGGTTCAGATTCACTTGAACCTCAGTCATCTCTTCCTTAGCCTCGCACACCTCTGCTGCTAGTTTTCGGATGCGCGCCTCTGCTGGTTCCTCTGCTTGGATGGCCAGCTCCGGGACCATCTAGCAGGCTTCATCGACCACCTGCACAATCTGCTGGTTCTGTGCCACTACTTTGTCGCACTATAGGGTCAGTTGTTTAATGTTGACGCACTGCTCGCTCATGACCTCGAGCGCGCGACCCTCCCTGGCTCACAGTTTTGTAGTCACTTCGTCCTACAAAACATAGAGTGTTTCCCGGGGGAGCGCAACCATGTTTATCCAAACTCCCTTCAGCGCACTGATCATAGGCCTATCGTCCTCATTTTTTGTAACCAATGCTCCTTCTAGCAGCACTATAGTGTTGGTCATGCGCGCGCAACATTTCCTCAGCTGCGGTCGTACCTACTGCAAGGCTGGTTGACAGAGTACCAACCTGTGGAGTGTGCACCTGCAACTCCTGTATCTGCACCTAAAGGCCCCCCAACACCATCTGGTTTTCCTTCACGAACTACTGGAGGTCCTCCGTAATGACGTTGCGCACCGTCTCCCCAATTTCATGGAGATACCCCTCAGTGAGAGTGATCGGATCGAAAGAAGTCTTTCAGGCCTTCGGCTTCTTTTGCGGCCCCACCTGCTCTCTCGAGTGTTGTTGCTTTAGCTATGTGGACACTGTCTGTGGGTCTGCGCCACCTTACTCTATTTTTGTCTCCTGTTTAGGTGAAGGCGACTTTTCTCCCTCGCGCTCCTTCTCAGCTACCCTAAGCTACTCTTTTGTTGCCTTCGCAGCATCCTGCACCTCCTGCACCTTGGCTTCTGCTGCTTCATTCCTTCTCTTCTCTGCCAACTGCACCATCCATAGTTTTGCCTTCTCCTTCTTCCTTTGTGCAGCGTACTTCTTTGCTTCCACCACGAAGCTGGCTGGAGCACGCCACTCCAGTGCCCACAACTCAAGGACGACGAATATGACATCATCCGTCACTAGATAAGGGAGCTCGTTCCAAGTCTTCATGGGGTCCTTGCACTCCCTGATGTATACGTGATGAAAGTTCACTTTAAACTCCGCGAAACTCTGCAGATTGTTATAAACCATGGGTGATAACCGTGGCTTGCGGTTAATCCCCATTCTAATGTTCATCTCCATGAACACTCATAATATTTTGTTGTCTCTGATCCTCTGTGCCTCTTTAGTTGCCCACAATGAAGCGTACTTCACTACCGCCGAAAGATCCTGCACAATTGTTGGGAACTAGCTGTCCTCGGGCAATTCCCAAGCCACCAGCACTATGGATAGTAGAAGCCATGCATAGTGGAAAGTCTTCTCCTACTCCTGTGCCTTGCAATAGTTTTCGAGGAACTCTCTACACAAGTAATCCGCCCAGTTAAACTAGACCCCCTCTGCGCACTGTGCGGCAAGTGCAATCACCGCTGTGGGCACCTCATTCGCACGGCACTTCCGCATCACTTTCCTAGCCAATATCTTCATCACGACTTTGACCGCAGCGTTATTGATACTGGAGATTGTGTACCCTCTCTTTTTCTTCTCTGGCTTGAACTTCTTCTTCATGGCCTCCGTGATTCTCAAATAATCACTTTTACCCTCAGATATGTTCGTCGGATCCTCCCCTTTGCAAGGAAGTCGGGTAATTCTATGAATCAAATGATCCGTGATGGGGATGGGCTCCTCTAGCCACAAACACCCATCATGCACCAGGCGGAGCAGCTTCCTGATGACGAAAATAGTTACTGGGGTGCGATGGTAATGCGGTACCTAGAGCAGGTTTAACAATCCTGCTTTCTCTACTCCTCCCAGCCACTTGTGCGGCTCCAACTCTATGACTCTCGCTGGTCTGTTTTTCTTCTAGCGCGTTAACTGCATGATTGGCAAGTGTGGGAATTTCTCATGGTCCGTGAGATCCCAGTCTTCAAATTTTAACACTGGCACTCACCCCAAGTGCGCTTCGTAAAGAATGATGTCATCGAGGAGTAGCAGGGTCTGTAAAGAGCTCTTGTTCTCATCTAGGTCCCTAGGCACCCTTGCTTTCCCCTTCCGTGGAGGAACATACGCGGGCAGCCTAGTCAGAGGGTCCGCACCTTGGGTTTCCACCTCCATCTCTACGTCTTCCTCCTCCTCTACCAGGATTTCTTCGAATTCTTCCTCCTCGTAAGTTTCCAAGTTGACTACCTTCCCCTTTTCTTCCATGGTGAGTCTGGTCCTTAACGGGTTCCTGGGGCGCACCGGTACCATAGGCTGCTTGTCTTTCTTAGGTCTCGGCGTGCGCGACGATTTAGGGATTTCAACAACTATTTTGACACTTTCTTAGGCTTCCCCTACTATTATGGCCTACATGACCTCCTCAGTGGTCATTGCCCCGGTATCCATGGCTTCTTTGGTTGCCGACATCATTCTAGTTAGGAGGTCCTGTGTTTCCTTCGACAATGTTTCAAACACTAAGCTTGCTCTCAAAGCCTCAAAGTTCGAAAGGTCCATACACAGTTGATAACACAACAACTCAGTTCTCAAAATGGCAAGTGTTGTTCGCTGGACATCCACTTGTAATTTATAGCGCCTTTTAAATTTGAATTCGACTATTCCCCCATATTCGATCCATTAATGCTCCCTTGGCAGTAGATTTTCAAGAACCTAGCCCATAAAGTTCACCTTAAAGGCTTGACACCCACTCCATTTTGGTCTCAAACCAAGCATCACATCATGATTAGTGACTGTAACAGTCACTTTCTAGCCAAACTGCATGGCAACGCAGCTACCCTCGTGTTGTCGTGGACCCTGTGGCACCTTGCAAATGCGCACGTCCTAACATTGCGCAGCTCCCGGGCAAAGTAGTTTATAGTCCCGCGCCTCCTTTCAGCTGCCTGGAACACTAAGATTGTACTTCCTGTAGCTAGTCAGATGGTCGGGCCACCTATATATGGCTTCAACCGACTACCATTTACTTTTCCTAGGAAGAGTTCACCATTTAATTTTACGAGCTGCACCGCGCCACCATCTGTGATCTCCTTAATAACATACAGTCCCATCTAATGCATTTGGAGCTTCCCCGAGAATTTATCAAACTTACTATCATATAACAACACCAAATCATTCACCTTAAAGGTACGCAACTTGATATGTCGATCGTTTCAGGCCTTTTCATGCTACTTTTGTACCTCCTGGTGGAATCTAGCAAAAAATCGTTCTTCTTCGAGCTCTTCCAACTACGCGAGCCTTTCCTCCAGGGCTCTGCGGTCCATCATACCTGTGAAAATTGCTATGCGCAAACTAGGCATGATATACTCCATCGGCATTACAACCTCCACTCCATAGACAAGCCTAAAAGGTGTTTGTCCCGTCATCTTCTTGCATGTCGTTCTATAAGCCCATAATATTGTGGGTACACACAGGTCCCAATCACTTTTGTTGTGCATTGCATACTTTCGTCAGCGCGGTGTCCAATACTTTGTTAAATGCTTCTACGATCCCATTAGCCTATGGGTGATACAGTGTGCTTTTCTAATGGTACACCTGAAATTCTTCGATCAGCGCGCTGATCGTTTCATTCAGGAAATGTGTACCGCGATCGCTCATTAAGATCTTCAGACAACCAAATTGCGTCAATACATGTTCAAATAGAAACTTTACAGTCGTCGCGGCTGTGCAATCCTTTACTGACTGCCCTTCTACCCAACAAGTCAGATACTCTGTCAAGGTGGTAATATATCTCGCACCTGTCTTTCCTTGAGGTTCGATAGGTCCTACAAATTCGATCGCCCACTTTTCGAAGGGCTGCAACGTCATTTGAGGATTCAAAAGCATATTGTCCCTTCGCAATGGCTTACCCATTCTTTGGCATACATCACATGCCCTGCAATGTACTTTTGAATCCTGATGAAGAGTCGACCACGACAACCCTGCGCAAAGAACCTTCTACGTGGTTGTTCTCCCTGCATAATGTCCTCCCGCAGCGCCCCCATGAGCGTCCAAGAGGATGCTACTGCATTCAAACTTAGGTACATACCATCGCAATATCTCATCATTCCCCATCATATATAGATGCCCCGTAATGACAAAGAAATCTACCACGCGCACCACTAGTTCCTTCTTCTGTTGGACAGAGTAACCTTTCGTTATAGTTCCGATTGTTAGAAAGTGAACTATATCTTCAAAATGTCCATCCGCTATGCACAAAGCGAAAAGTTGCGCGTCATGTAGTCCTTCCTCCAAACTAGTAGGTTCCTCCCCTATCTCAATGTGCAACAGGTGATCAGGTCCTTGCGTTCAATCGTCCAAGCTTCACAACAACTTCAAAATCATATTCTTGGAACAATAAAATCCACCTGCATATGCGCCCCCCCCCAACACAGGCTTATTGACCAAGCATTTCAGTGCGGAATGATTTGTATACATCTTGAAGTGTCCTCCTAGCAAGTAGTGTCAATATTCTAGAGCGCATACACCATAGCCAATCCCTAGCATTCAATGGTGGAATAATTCTTCTCTGATTTAGATAATTTGCAACTCGCGAATGTGATAGGGTGATCCAAGCCCTCTCTGCCATCATGTGTGAGTACTGCCCCCAGCGCTATACACGACGCATCAACGTGAACATGAAATTTTTTCTTCCAATTCGGGAAGACAAGAATCGGTGCAGTAACCATCTTCTCCTTCAATATATCCAAGCTTTTCTTACAGTCATCATCCCAGTAGAACATGACATCCTTCTTCAACTATTTTTTCATCGGCATGGTGATTTGGGCGTAACATTTGATAAACTTTCTATAGTACCCCGTATGTCCCAAGGTAGCGTGTAGCTATCACCGTGATTTTCGCGGGGTCTACCATCAGCCCTTGTTTACAAACCACATGTGCCAACAAGTTCCCAAAAGGAATGAGGAACATACACTTTTTGATGTTGAGCGCGATTTGGTATCTTCAGCATGTATCCAGCATCAAGCGCAGGTTCGCTACATGGCACCTAACTAGCCCAAATACAGTCGAGTCATCAAAATAGACCTCCAAGAACTTATGAATATATTCCCTGAACGCTGCAACAACCACGCGTGGAAAAATGGTCGGCGTGTTCTTCAGTCCAAACGGTATGACAGTGTATTGAAAGCAACCCCACTCAGTGACGAAGGTTGTCTTGCACCTATCCTCTGGCACGATTCTAATCTGGTGGTACCCTGAGAAGCCATCCGTGAAAGAATATGCTTCCTTACCGCCTACATTGTCCAACACCTCATCGGTGAACGGAGTTGGGAATGGATCATGTACACACGCATCGTTCAACTTTCTAAGATCCACGCATATTCTTATTTCGTCCTTCTGCTTCTTCTCTTGTACCACCATTGGACTTACTAATTGGATTCCTCCATTGGCTCAATGATGCCTACCGTGAGCATCTTGTCTAATTCTATGCGGACCTTCTCCTTGTATTTCAAATTTAAGCGATACGGTCTCTGCTTAACTGGCTTCACGACGGGTTTTAATGTGATCTTCATTAACCCTAAATCTCTGATTATTCCCCTTAAGTTCGTAAACTTGGTCAAGAATAAGTCCTGATATTCGTGGAGTAGTTCAGTGACCTTATCCACTGTCGCGTCCTCCCAAAGTCCCCAATCTTCGTGAATTTGGGTTCCACCTCCATACCAATATTCACCTGCTTAGTCTTCACTGGCGCAGTTATGTCAAGATTCTCAATTTGTGGTCCTTGAACCTCGCGTTGGCCTTCTATCTCTGGAATGTTAATGTTTCATGGATCTTCATCCTCTTCTTCAACAATTACATTATAACACTCTAGCACACAAATTAACTGAGCAACCCATTAAGGTTGAATCAACTCTATCGACTCCTGTGGCATCCTAAAGATGGCTAATTTTACTTCTTGTAGCACTTCATCAATACTATCTCACCCATCCTCAAAATTGAAGGTCATCACAAACCCTTCGCGCAGAACGTCCCATTCACCTATCCCGTGGCGGAGCTCTGTTTCTATATACCATTTCATTGGTATAACATCCAGGGTGTGACAGAATAGGTGCACCCACTCAGGTTGTGGCTTTTCCCCATAGGCATGCATCCACTTATCCAGATGTGTGCGCAAATCACCTTGCCCATTGTATTTGTTTGTCAATCGCATTCTAAGCTTCCCAAATCGTGTGCACATCATTCTCCTACATTCGTGCCAGTCGTCAAAGCTTCCTTTGTGCGTACCCCACCACCTCACAGGCGTAGCGCGCAATACCTAGTTCAAGTCCTAGAAGCGTTGCTTTTCTGTCACCTCCCTTTCAAATTTATCCAAGAAGGCATCTACCTCACTTAACCCATCATAAATAGGCAGATCTCTCACTTCTGTCGATACGCAGCACAGTGACCTTGTCATCATATTATAATTAAGTGTGGTTACCTCATGTAATCGGTTCTGCCAATGCTCTATCTCCTCATCAGAATCCAAACTACAAGAGCTTTCGCGCTCCCATGAAATCTGCCCATCCGCGGTGGGATTTACCTAATCTTGCTCTCGCATTGTTATCTTGTAGATGAAATCCAAATCATCATCACTTTCATAGTCGCGCATTGGCTCTGTATAGCGCAATCCTTCAGCAGGGTCAAGGGGTACAACTACGTGTAGAGACTTCTTCTCAAAAATCATCTTGCACTTTTCTAGATTAATCACCCCGTTCATGTCAGTGGTCCAATCAATTCCTAAGAGCGCAGGGTAGGGGTTGTTGTCACCAACAATCTCTATCACTTCAAAGTCTGCTAGCGTGCTTGCTCCCTCAACATCCACAGTGATTCCCTACAATCGCCCCGTGGGTATTATCTTCTTTTGGTTTGCCACTCGCAGCTGAATAGGAGACCACTGCAGCATAGATCTCCCCATTCGCTCCCATGTCTGCTTCGACAGAACATTCACATCTGATCCTAAATCTAGAATTGTTTGGTCCATTTCATATTCTCCAATCTACATGGTTAACCTCATTTCTCTTCCTGTCCTCGTCTTATGCTTTCCAATCTTCCAGACTACACGCGGTTCTCCTAGCGCAGTCCCAACGCATCTGTTAATGAGTTCCTATAGTCCTTTTACAGCCTTACTGTCACGCAGTAACTTCATGCATGTTTCTAGGAACATAGTGAGCATAGATGGGTCCATCTTCGGCTCCTGTTTATCTTTGCTTCCTAAAGCGGAGGCATTAGTGAAGCTCTTCCTAGCTTCCATGAAGGTTTCCCGAGCGCGCTCCAAATCAAACTCTACTTCTTTTGCTGGAGCTTTGTCAACCCAAGTACTATCTTCTTGTTGTTTGCCTTTGTTCTCTCCTATCGCGATTCCACTTCGGAGCAAAATGTTCACATTCAGATCTTCCTCATGCGGCTCAGACCTCATCATCTGCAGATTCTGAGTCGGGGGAGGTGGTAGCGCTCCTTTGTCGCGAATCCTAACTATCAGCGTAGGACAATCTTTCATCTCATGATCAAACAAGGTACAATACAGACATGATGGATGTGATGGGTTCGTACAATCGCGGGCATAATGTCTTGGCCCTTCGCAATTGTAGCATATCAACTGTCTAGGACCTCTTTCAGGTCCTCCTCTGCCTTGGCCTCGTCTGTGCCCCTGAAATCGGTTCACTCCATCCCTGCATTCTGGTCTAGGGGCTATGTTTCAGCCTGAACTCTGTAGGTGGGAGTTTTATCCATCATCAGCTCATAACTTCTACAAGTGCACTCATCATGTCCCACCAATCTACAAAAGTTACAGAACAACCGTTGCGAATTCTGCGTGTACTTTTGTAACAAATGGTAGTTGTCCGTAGTATGCTTTCCACCTATTTGACAGATCGCACACCACAAAGCAAGCGTCACGCTAGGTCCTACTTGCGCTTCCAGCCTTAACGGCATCAATCCTCCTCCCGCGAGGTAATTTGCAAACACTGGGCAGTGGTCCTTATCATGACCCCAACCCTTGCATTTTATGCACAACACCTCTTCATGCACTTCTGGTCGAGCTGTCTTGTCCAGTTTAAGACTCTGCATCTCAAGGCATAAGTTATTCAACTGCACATGGATCTGTTGAACTCCTAAGTTAGGATCCTGCATTGGGGTTTCATGCAGCGTCATCGCGATCTCTAAGGCCTCTACCTGAGTCGTTATCTTCTGTTGTGATAGCGTACACCTCAAATGTGGCGTTAGCGATGCTACAAACCACTCGCGGTGCTGTCCATCTATTAGATTCATATTAGCTTCGTGAATTGTACATTTCAACCTCTGATCCAACTCCCAAGGAGTCTCACCTGGTAGCATCGTGATCTCTTTGAATCTGATGATCGATTGTGCTTCTGACTTTGGCCGGATAAATTCCTTATTTAGCACAATTTGGATATTCGTGATTCTCGCATTCGGATTATCATTGGAGTGCTTAATATACCAGGTCAGCGTGCGATCCTGCAGGGCACTAACTAGTGTCGCTTTCTTGATATTATCATCTTTAACTCTTTGTGCTTCCCATACGGCTCTTATAACGAACCAAAATTGGTCTGGATCCTCATTTCCCAATTCCTTGAATAGACATAACTTTATCGTGCTTTCCATGTTGAATGGTGGGGGTGGGGTGGTACAGGTGAAGATGGAGGTGATGGTGGGGAAGCTAGTGGTGGTGTGGGTGGGTGTGGTATTCGTGGAATCCTTTGCCTTATCAAATGGATTGCACTTCACGGAGAGACCTTCGCGAGCTCTTACTCATCCCCTCGCGGAGGTGAAATCAATGAGCTATTTTCGGGTCCCTTACTTCCTTCGTTCCTGTAAGTAATTGCATAACCCCTTTTCACACAATAACATTTAAATCCAAGTGTTCAAAGACTTTATGTACTTACCTCGCGGTTCTTTGAGAAAGCGTCGCTCAGCCTTGCTATAGCCGACTAAGGTGTCAACTGCGAACTCAGTAATGAATCCTCCTATAATCTGATCGAGCCAGTGATCAATGGCGTGCACAATCTTATCCTTCGATGCTTCCAACCTACGCACTAACTCTGGGGTCCACACAATAGGACCATTGATCTTCAACCTTCCTTGGCTATCTGCTAGCTTCGCGATCCACTCGTACAACTCAGTAGGGAAAGACGCGAAGAATATTTCGTGGATCTCTGTGTAAAGGTAGCAGTCTAACCACTCTTATTTTAATAGTTGTGAGTTCCTGTTCTCTTGCGCCGCGAACTCGTGAATTCTTCTGTCCAACCAGCCTTCAATTTCCTTCGTAGTTGGATTCCAATGATATGACATCAAACATCTCTATGTAGATTCCGGTCCCGAAAACAAAACCATTTGTTGGCTTGATGCGGCCTGACCCAGGTTCGAAGTTAAATAGCCAAACAAATCCCTACACTACTGGCCCTTTCAACATCAGCCTGCGGAGCGCGGATTGAAGTCTCACCTGAAGCAGTATGGGGGGATGTTGGAACCAAGTTTCTGCACCCTCAAGATGTCTGAGGTGTCGATTTAGTCCAACTATGCCTACCTTCGCGCAATGTTCTAACCTGCGATCTACTATAATTGTCCTTTGTACAGCCTTAACCAGGGACTAAGGTGATTTCGCGCTGTTATGGCAGCGATCTGCGCTATTTCCCCAAGTTACATCGCGCATCTTACTTATCCTCTTATAGATGTTAGTCAACTTCACTTTAACAGATACTTTATCTCACATTCACTTAATCTACACAGTTATATATGTTCGTGCATCATATAAACAACATAAATGCAATTTATACCCAATATATTTGATGCAGAAAACAAGAAATAAATACACAGAACTGATGTAAAGCTTCTCTTTATTAATGCTTCAACAGTTCAGACTCGACTCACCCTGCGCACTCAGCTGCAGGGGTCCGACCACTCAACTGTGGACTACTAGGCCTCTGCGCACTCAGCTGTAGAGCCTTCTCCTACTCTACGACCCAAAGACTCGACCTTACACTTTAGATATGACTCAATTCTTCATCCTTCGCTTCATTTACAACTTAGAGCCTCGCTCTATTTATACAAGCCCTAGGTCCATGGACCATGGGTAGATTTCTATAGTCGACATTACATCACAAAATTGAGGGCGGACAACCCTATGACTCCTTTACAACTTTGCGCTCTGCGCCCACAAAAAGCGGAGTCTTTACATCGGATTTACAACTTCTAACCAAAATCTGGGCTCTAAGCCCCAAAACTTTCCTTGAGGGATCCCGCACCCAACAAGGATGGCTTAACCTCTACAATCTCACTCATTAGAGCCATGTAGTAAGTGTACCAATTTGGTGACCTCCTTTTCCTGCACTGTGATGTGGGTGCTCCCACATTCTCTCTAGCATCATGCATCAATCTGTTAGCCTCTTTGGTGCACTTCCTTCCATATTTGGAAGTCTCTACATGAGTGGGTGCTTCCACTCTCTGCACTTTTGCATGTGGCTGCTCCACATCTTCCTGAGGTTCCTCCTGTGGAGCTAAAAGCTCCTCATCTACATGTAACTGAATCTCCCTCTCAAGGGAACATCTCATGGCCTTCTCTTCGTCTAAATTCACATCTCTACGAACCACTGTCATCCTGTTGGATGGTAGGTACACCTGCTAGTTGTGAGGTGTATCAGTGTACCCCACAAATATGCCCAAATCAGCTATTGGCTCTAGCTTTTTCCATGCATCCTTGGTAACATGACAGTAGATTGATAAACCAAAGATGCTAAAGTGTGCCACATCTAGTTTCTTACCTGAAAAATCTTCTTCTGGTGTACTCATCTCAAAAATTCGATGAGGGCTTTTGTTCTGCAAATAAATATTTGTGTTTCATGCTTCAACCCACAAGTGCAATGATAGGCCTTGATCATGTAGCATCACCCTTGAAACTCCCATAATACTTTTTTTTCTTCCTTTCAGCCACCCCATTCTATTGTGGGTTATGAGGTGTTATTAATTCCCATTGAATACATTCTGATGCACATAAGTTTTTGAATTCATTCGAGACATATTCTCCATAGTTATCACTTCTGAGGGCTTTAAATTTCTTGTTAGTATCTTTCGCGACAAGTTCTTTAAATTCACAAAATTTAGTGAATTTATAATCTTTCTTTTGCATGAAGAAAATCTAGCACTTACGAGAAAAATCATCAACAAATATTACATAATATCTTTGCTTGGCCGTGGATGATGTCGAGAATGGTCCACACACATATGAGTGAACTCTATCAAGGATTGCTTGCGCTCGACTGTATTTATCATGAAAGGAAGCTTTGGTATACTTCCCCAATGCACACCCTCTGCATGTGTTTCTCTGCTTTGGGAAGTCCTTTAGAAATTTGTTGCATGATCTTCAAAGCTCTGTGGTGCAAGCGACCCAATATTCTATGCCAAAACTCACCGATGTCTCGACTTTGCACCTTCTTTGCTTTTGTACTTAAAGAAGTGCAGTGTTCTACATCCAATTTGTAGAGGTTCTTCACTCGAACCCTAACCCGCTTCACCTATCTTGAGGCTATGTGATGAAGGGAAGCCTTTCCCTTGATAAATATCACATCATAGCCATAGTCCTCCAACATGGCAACTAAAACCAAATTCTTCTTCAAACCTAGAACATACATGACATCTTTTAATGTGAGAGGAGAATCAAAGTCTCTCTAAAAGGTAACTATTGATTTGGGGTAACATCGGATGTGATCTAGTCACGAAATTTGGTGGAGAGGTTGGGGCACATGAGATCTCCAATACCCATAAAGGGTTTGGGCAGATTCTAAACAGTTCAAGAGATATTAAAATAATTAATATTTTTAATGGAGTCCCTAAGTCTAAACTTAGGGAAAATAAAATATTAATGTGTATTAATATGAAATTGTGTTAGAATGGTCCAAAAGACATGGATCAAGCCAGACCTAATCTTAGCCGTTGATTAGGGACTTATGCTCAGTTATTGATATGTCAACAAGAAAAGTATAAGAGGAGGCTTGAGGGTCACTTGGAGAACACACTAGAGTGATCAATCATTTTATTCTCTAGAGCGGGGTTTGCTAAGAAAGATAGAATTAATGATCGGGAGTTGTAGTCGAGGGGCATTTGAGTACAAAGAGACAAAGAGGTGGAGATAGTGTCAAGAGAGCAGTGTAGTAGCCAAAACTTGAGGAAATATTTGCACCTCCAGAGATTTGATTCCTTTGAGGGTTTGATAGATCCAGAGTTAAGATGGATCTAGGTTGGTATTTACTTAATGAAGTCTTAGGGACAAGGCAAATGGTAATTTAAGTAATGTGAAATTTGTGAAAAATGAGAGATCCAAAATTCAAATCCTTGTTTGTAATCCAATTTAGTGAGAAATAAATATTATTGTAAACCCAACTTAAAATAATTAAATTTCAAGCCACTTAATGAATTTCTTTTTGAAAAAAATAAAATAAAAATTATTATATATATATTTTAAAGCTCATCCTCCAGTAACATGGAACGAAACACGAAATCAATTTATGTTCAATCTCGAACGGTAATTTATTTTAATCGTGATTGATTAATTCAACAGAAAACTATAACTATAAAGCACGTACAACATATGGAAGACTGGATCATGAGCCAACCGATGCATTTACAGAACAGGAAAATAACAGAGAAATCAAAGTTGCTTGCTCTCCATCCGCAAAGACAGAAGATCGGGGAATATACACGCGTTATAAAATGTCCAAGCTCCTTGTCATCCTCTCATACATTTCTGTTTTGTTATCAACACACTCTTCCTTTTCCTGGTGCAGTTCTGCTGAAGAGGATGAAATCATATCTGAGTTCCAGCAATATCTAAGAATCCCAACAGCCCATCCAAATCCCAACTACAAACCAGCCCAGGATTTCATAGTTTCCAAGGCTAAATCCATAGGTCTCAACATCCAAATCCTAGAATTCGCCGAAGGAAAACCAGTTATACTCCTCACATGGACCGGAAAGAACCCAACATGGCCTTCCATACTCTTAAATTCTCATTTAGATAGCGTTCCTGCGGAGCCAGAGAAATGGGTCCATGACCCATTTCAGGCCATCAAGGATATCAAAGGCAATATCTATGCCAGAGGCTCCCAAGACGACAAGTGTATAGGAATGCAATATCTTGAAGCCATTAACAGACTGAAGACAAAGGGATATCAGCCTCTGCGGACAGTGCGCGTGTCCTTTGTCCCGGATGAAGAGATTGGTGGGAGGGATGGTGCCGGGGCTTTTGTTTCTTCCAAGGAATTCAAGAATTTGCATGTGGGCTTTGTACTGGATGAAGGACAGGCAAGCCCAGATGAGAATTATAGAGTTTTCTATGCTGAGAGGATTCCTTGGAATTTGATTATTAGGGCTACTGGAGCTCCAGGCCATGGCGCGAAGCTCTATGATAACAGTGCTCTTGAGAATCTAATGAGGAGTATGGAGGCTATAGCTCGTTTTAGATCAGCTCAGTTTGATCTGGTGAAGGCTGGATTGGCAGAGCCAGGTGAGGTGATAGCTGTGAACCCAGTTTATGTCAAAGCAGGTACTCCTACCCAAACTGTAAGTTCCTGTCCTCAGAACCATGATTTATTATATCATTTTGATCAACAAGAATACATTTTTTCTGTCATTTTCCTATTTCAAATCTACTATACTTTTTCAAGTTATTCAAGAAACAAGTCCGAACACCACAGACCTTCCTTTGGCTTGGGTGCAAGGTACGAGGAGCCACTACTCCACTAAAATAGTCTAGGACTTAGCATTTATCCTTATTCTTTTGGAATTTTTCTCTTACAAGTGACACAGACGAAAGCAAGAAGAAAACCTCTGAGCTCTTCAAGGGTGAGGTCAACCATAGCGAAAATGGACCTATAACCTCACCAGATCCAATGTCCCGTTGACCTATTTCCAATCTACTTCAAGATAATTTGGAAATGATAAGTAGGAAAGGTAATTGAGGTGCCAAATACGAGGAATAACTATTTTTATAAAATAGTCTAGAACTTTGCAATTATCCTTTTGCCTTTGGAACTTGTGCCATAAGGGTGAGATAGACCAATTGTCTCTTAAGGTGAGATAGACCATAGGAAGATTGGAACACTTCTAAAAAATATGATAGACCACAGCAAAAAATGGAACTTCTGAGTTTACCTGACTCTAAGACACAATTCTTATCTATCAAAAGATGTGTGTATTAGATGATAAGATTGTGTATTAGAGCAAAAGTTTCAGTCTTTGGCATTCTACGCATCTTGGTTGTCTTATTTGCTGTTTTCCTATCTTCCCCTGCTTTAATCATGACTACCCTTTTTCTGTCACCATTTTACTGAATCAAAAATATGGTAAGAGTTATGTGTATTAGAGCCTTACTGAACCAAAATATAATAAAAGTTGTCTGCAGAGCTCATCTCTCCCTGCTTTAATCATGACAACCCCATGTCTGTCACTACTTTACTGAACCAACAATATGATAAGAATTATGTGTATTGAACTCTTATCATATTTTTGGTTCAGTAAAGTGGTGACAGACATAGGATTCTCATGATTAAAGCAGGTGGAGATAGGAAAAGAGCAAATAAGACAACCAAGATGCGTAGAATGCCAAAGACTGAAACTTTGCACTTATCCTTATCTCTTTGACTACAGAATGAGGTGGCAGTTAGTAATTCATTTAGAGCGAGTTAGTCTTCAGTCTTGATTGAAGGAAGAGCAAGTTAGATCTCCAGTGTTGATTGGAGAGAGCATGGGTTAACAACTCTAGTGATGATTGGAAGGAGAGTAAGTAACACTCTCAGTTAACTTGCTATTAAAGCTCGAGTTCTAAATTAAGCTAGGCCTCCTTGCATAGATTGAAGTTCACCTACAAAGAGAGGATGAAGGCACAAGCAAATCACAATGGTTTTGTGCACAAAGGTTTGTGACAAGACAAAGGTCACGAGTTAGTGTGAGACAGCCTTGATTGTGGAGTGCAAAAATTTTGTCCTAAATATTAGGAGGCACAAGTGCGTTAGAATTTAGGAAAATTGGTTGTGCGCAGGTTATGTCGAGTTGGGTCCTAAAAAATAGGAGCTCAAGTGCGCTAAGAAATAGGGCTAGAAGTGCGCTAGTAATAAGGAGGCCAAATGCACAAGGAATAAGGAGGCCAAATCGAAGCAAGATAACAAGGTTTGCAGAGAAAGTCAAGGAGGCAACAGAGGAAGAATTGTCTGCAGGAACCAAGATCAAGTTATGATCAAGGTAGGCTAAGCTCAATTGTATTAGTTGAGATTTGTGTGAGAAGAAGAATGCTTTCTCAAGAGATACAAATTGCTTTGTAATAGATTCAATTTGCTCTAAGAACAATCAATAAATAACTACATCAAGCAAGACGGTTTTCCCTGTTGGGTTTCTTGAGAAAAGTGTGTCAATTTGTGTGATGCGTTTTTATATCTATGTTTTTATTCTGTTGCTTGTATGTTAATAAGAGGCTTTGTATCTTGGTGAAAGTTAACTAGTCTCAGTTTTCAATGATTCATCTAAGTAGGTTGAGATAGACCACAGGAAGAGCAGTAAGAATGGAACACTTCTTATAAGCGTGACAAACCACAACAAAAAAAGAAAACTTTTGACTCTACTTGAATATACACCTAATTCTCATCTATCATAAGTTATGTGTATTAGAAATCTAATATGCATAACTCTTATCGTATATTTGGCTTAGTAGAGTGGTGACAGACAAAGGGTTGTCATGATTAAAGCAGGTGGAGATAGAAGATGAACAAATAAGTCAATCAAGGTGTGTAGAATGCCAAAGACTGAAGTTTTCAGAGTAAAATATAGTTCCCTTGCAATGCCTGAGAAATATATAGCAAAATTATGGCTAAATTTCTAAGGATAACCAAGATATCTGCCGAAGCTAGCATGACATACTTATGTAGCAGCAGAAGTGCAACAAAATATACAACAAATTAGTTACGTTAGTTTGTGTAAAATCTTAGACAAGACAATATTATAGTTGACAAGAAATTAGCTATGAAAAGTTAACAGTAGATGCAACGAGAGTTCCAAAGGAGGGAAAGAGATGGGATCCAAAACAAAAGAATTTGAAGAGTTGTGTCTGAACTTTTTCAATGGGAATGTAAGGAATTGCCTCTTAAACTGTAGTGCTCAAGAAGCAGTCAACTGCTGGTTGGAAAGGAGTTGTCACTATAAATTTCTAAATTGATCTTATGCAAGCGATGTCCCTTGTTACTTTACATCACTTCTCTTAGGTTGATTGTAGGTTGAAAAATTGGATAGATGATGAAAGTCACAAGGAATTTGAAGGAATTTGTAGTCAAAATATAAGAGATTAAAGTTTGAAATTATTCACCCATGCTTGATTTAGAATTTGATATGCCATGTCTTAAACCCCTTGAAGACAACCATGATGTCTCCGATGACTAAAACATATGAAAGAAGAAAGGCGAAGCGTAAAGCCTGAGGAAGAGTTTACTCTGGTAAATAAGTCCTAGAAGTGTCTTGAGATGAATTAAAAAACATCAAAGTAGAAGGAATCGAACTTGATCGGGAGGGAGATGATGAAAAGTAGTGTTAAATTTCCATGATACTTTACAACTACTTAGATGAATAATTGAAACTTGAAACAAGCTAACTTTCACCAAGATACAAAACCTCTTAACAACTTATCAGAATAAAAACACATCACATAGATTGACACACTTATTTTTCTCGGGAAACCCAATAGGGAAAACCTGCTTGCTTGATGTGGCTATTTTACTGATTGTTCTTGGAGCAATTGAATCTATTGTTGAAAAATGTAACTAGTGTCGGTCTACTTACATTTTGAACACTGACACTAGTTACAAAAAGGTATGCTCATTCTCTTTTGAATTTTTCTTTACATTACTAACATCTTTATGTCTATGGTTTTGAATCATAAAGATTCTTGTTAGGGTGATTAATCATTAGATTGAATCTACCCTCATTATGCTGCCTTTCGTCATTTGTTCATTTTTGTGAATCCCTAACCTTTAGGGTTCAATGTAAAACACTAGCCTCTTAATGCTAAGGGTATGTCAATGAAACCCTAGTCTACTTAGGGTTTGTCTAGATCATATGATGAAATCCTATTCTTTTGATGTTTAGGGTTTTGCTAGTTATGGTAAAAATCCTAGTCCTTTAGGGTTTACTGTTAATGTCTAGGTTATAATCTGAAGCCCTATATCTTTAGGGTTGGTGATTTTTAGGGTTTATGAATAGAACCCTTGTAATAACTAAAGTAAGATCCTAGGAATGAAATCCTAGGTGTATGTTCTTTCGTATGATTGAAACCCTAGCCTAATTAAAATTGTTGTATTTTTAACTTAAATGTCTTGATGTTTGTATGTAGGGTTTACCTAGTAAATATCGATATGAGATTCCAGTGCATGATAATGTAACCTTAGATATAAAGTAAATGCTAACTTGATTATTGATATTCATGAAATCTAGGGTTCCTAACAAAACTCTAGTAGAATTTGTCTTGAAATTCTAAAAGCATATTGTTGAAACCTTAGATGTATAGTACTATGATTGGATTGAGTTGTTGATATCTAAGACATTATGTCTCAAAGATGGAGTCTAGGGTTTGTGACAAAACCCTAGCAAGTTGTTAAAATATAGAATATAAAAATGTAATCCTTGTTGATTATGAACCTAACTAGGTTTAGGTATTTGATGTCTAAAGTTGATTATTTTGATTGTAATGACATGATTATGATACAATTGACTTCATGCTTCTGTATATTTGAACTTGGCTGTACTCGATGTTGAAGGTTTGAAGGTACATAATCTTCAAGATATTGAAGATATTCATAATTGAAGATGACCTGATAATAATGATGAGCATAATGAATAAAGGAAGCTATAAGATTGATGACAAAGATGATCTAGTTGCCATAAGAAAGAATGGTGTTCCTGAAGAAATGAAGCCTTGAGAAGTTGAAGTTTCTCTAATGTTATAAAAGAAGGAAGCTGCTGATCTCCCTAAGTTAAGAAGGAGCTTGAATAGAAGAAAGAGCATATCTCCCCAGTTAAGAGGGAGGGCATATTATGACAGCTACAATGAATACCTTGAAGAAAGATTGAGACCAAAGAATGGGTGAAAAGTACTACAAATGGATGTTCGTAAAGTTGCAAACAAAAGACTTGTAAAGTATTGAGGCTGCTAAAGAATTGAAAGAAGAAAGCTTCCGACAAAATGCATTTGGATATATTGATGATGATATAAGTAGCATCAAAATGATTGAAGACCTCGAAGGTTTGTGTTTACTTGTATATATGTATTTGAAGGTTTATTACTAATTGGTGTTATGTTTGTGCAGGGAAATCTCTCAATAAGAAGGTTGAACATTTTGGAAGCATGCTTGGATTGATGGATATATCTAATTTAATTTATAAGGAGAGATGAAGCAACTTGTGTAATACAAAATGCTTGGGAGGACATCTGGCCGGCCTGTGTGTTGATGTTTAGATCTCGAAGTAGGGAGGGTGGTGTTGGTCATGGAGCTTTGATCTTGGATACACACCTAAATCCCTGGGTTGGTGTTAGAGTTTAAAAGCTTTATGGTACCTAGAGTGGCTAAAGCTTGAGTACACCTTAGTTCCACCTGATTAGAGTACCTTGGTCAGGTATCTAATTTGTAGCACTGCGTGTGCTGTGACTCTTCATAAAGCATATCATTTTGAGATCTTCCATGTACCTCTGTGTATATGTAATTATGAAAACCTCCCTAGTTAAGAGGGAGTGTTGAAAAATGTAACTAGTGTTGGGCTTCATAATTGTATTTAAGTCACAATGTAATGTATTCGTCAAAAGAAAGAAGAAGAAATTTTATTATAAAAGAAATTGACTTATTAAAGCATGGGTTTCATGCTTGGGTCAATGGTTTATAGTTCAAAGCCTCCACTGCAGGCTTCTAGGGTTTATGTTAAGTGTCCTTGTCTATGTCATAATGTAATAGACCCAATAGACCCTTCTTGGGCAATACCAATCAAGAAACAACTTTATTTTTATATAAAATAGGTTAATTAGGCCTCCTCCAACAAGTCGGCCTCAAGAAGGACAAGTCCACCTAATTAAGGAGGCAAGATCCACTATAAAAGGGCAACAACTCGACTCATTTGGTACACAATCACAAGAAGTTCGATTTGTAGTAGTTGGGAGCAGAAAAAGAGTGCAAAATTGAAGGAAAGAAGAAGAAAACCCTACTAAAGAAGAAGGAAGTCTTTGTCAAGATGAAGTCGTCAAATTTCTCTCTCTCTTGTCTCACATGTGTGAAATTCTGAAGTTGTTGAGGAGGTTGAAGTTGCAGGGCTGTAGTAGGGCCGAAATTTTGACGCTAGGGGTTGAAATTCAGAATTAAATCTGCATCTGAAAATATGACACTTAGAGATTTTGGTAGGGATCATCTACTAGAAGGAAGGGTTGACTTGGTGGAGGAGGAAGGTCTTTTGGTCAGGTCTAAGGTCTTGGTTTGACTCAACTTGATTTGATTGTATTAATGGAAGAGTTTCACTGGGTTTTCCCTAATAGAGGGGTTTTAGCCCTGGCTAAGTGCTTATATCTGGTGCCCTTGATCTTCAAGTTTTGATTTGATGATTGCTTGATGAAAAGAAGATAAAAGAAGAACATAAACAAAGTTATTAAGAGCACAAGAATATCACAAGTAATTGTCAATATAAGAAAATTTTTCTGCCTTTCTGATTTTCCAACGTCTATTACAAAGCAATCTATCTCTCTTGAGAAAGTGTTTTGCTTCTCTCACAAATCTCAATTGATAAAATTGATCTTGGATGGCCTTGATCTTGCTTGATCTCAACCCTCTAGCACACAATTGTTCCTCTGTTGCCTCCTTAACTTTCTCTGCAAACCCTGCTGTCTTGCTTCAATTTTTCTCCTCCTTCCTTGCTCACTTGCTAACCTTATTCCTTACACCAATCTCCTATATCCTAGTGCACTCGAGGCCCTATTTTCTAGCACGCTTGTGCCCTATTTCTTAGCGCATTTCAACCTCCTATTCGTTAGGACTCCAACTCCGCTTTCCCGTGCACAACAAACTCCTAAATGCTAGCTCATTTGTGCCTCCTATTTCTTAGGACACAATTCCTCTGCTCTCCATAATCAAGGCTCTCTCACAAACTCGTGAGCTCTGTCTTGTAACAAACCTCTGTGCACAAAACAATTATGATTTCCTTGTGCCTTTGTCCTCCTCTTTATAGGCCTAATTTGAACATGAAAGGCACCCAGTTCTAATTTTAGAAGTCGAGTTTTGATTGAGAGCTAACTAAGAGTTCTTCTTGTCCTTTCTCCAATCAACATTAGAGTTCTTAACTCTTTCTCTCTCCAATCAACACTAAAGACTAACTTGCTCTTTCTTCAATCAAGGTTCAAGACTAACTCGTTCTAACTGAACTGTTAACTGTTGCATCCTTCTGTAGTCAAACTGATGAAGACTCCACTTAACTGAAGCTCCAACTCTACAGATGCTAACTTGATGATTATTCTAGTAAATTGGAAATAACTCATCCTAATTGAAGTCTAACTCAAGAGGACAATTCAAGGTCTTCATTGGCTAAGGCACAAACTAAAAGACCTTGATCGCTACATTTTCAACAAGGAGGAGATTGAGCCTAATAATGAGCATGCAAATGTTAGGATATCAGACATTGGGAATGATTAATATCATTTTGCTTTTATGTATATTAGTCATGTTTGTTTCTTAGTGTGCACAAGTGATGTGATGATCATGATTCTATCTTGTACATGAGTGATCCAATGGTCATAGTGTTCTTGATATTCATGACACTTGATCCTTGTCATTTCATCTTATTGGTGTTAAAAAATGTAAAGTGGCAACTTATTACTCTTATTTTCTTTAACCTTGATACTTGCTTGTGAATCTTAATTATCTTCTTATTTGTTCTTTAGTTAGATCTTTTCATCAAACAATATCAACAACAAGAAGAACAAATGAGGACACAGATATAGGCTCTTAGCCAGGTGTTATAGCATCATTCAACATTCATGTAGACTTTATGCTCTTTTATGGCCTTGGGCAAGCCCTTTACCCATGCAGACTTGACTTTTTACTAAAAAACTATATTTCAAATTCCATACGTGACTCTCCCCACACAAAAAAGTGTACATATGCGGGTTCTAGAATATTATACCTGCGTATACATTTTTAAATATGAAAAAATAAAATAAAATGCTATTCTTGGGCAGGGTTTACAGGTTTTACCGAGAACATACCTACAAAGGCTCGTGGCTAACTCAAATAACCAATTTGAGGTGGTATATATACACCCCTTGGGTAGGTCTAATTCATAAGAGAAGATTGATATCGACATTATACACGATTTCTCCTAGATTAAGTCTGCTTTTCCTGTGCCTTTTGCACTCCCAGTCTCTAGGAAACCCTAGTTTCCTTTGCAGAGATGCTCGGTCTCCTTATCTAGCATCTTTTTGCACTTATTAGAGAGGTTGTCTTTGTGGCTCGAGCTGGACGGATCCAGAGGAAGTCTTTGTCAGTGCCTTTGGCCTGGATCAGGTTGTATCTATCATGTACTTACTGTTATTAATCAATAAAGAAGCTCATCTTGTTCCTGATACATGCTCTCCTCTTATGAATGATAATTTGAATTGTTATATATGATGATCTAACATATTTTTATGCATGCACGTTGAATTATTATTATGTATATGCTCATGTGATTGATTTACAGGTCTGCACATCTTAGAGGAAGTAAAGGGTTTGGACCCCCTACGGGAACACCTTCAAATGTAGGACCTTCGGGTATGTCTCTAAGTCCAACTTTGATAATTCGAATGTTGGGCATGCTTGAATGGGTATTCTTTGTCGATTGTTTTATCTTGCTCTGTTGAGGCTTTCAACCCTTGCCTTAGGGAACTTTTCCCGCCAACATTAGGGCAAAACCCCTCTAAGGGGAAAACCCAAAAACTCTTCTCTTCTTAGAATCTGCTTTAAATGAGATACAAAGACCCAATTGTCAGCCCTTACTCAAGTCCTTCTTGAATCTACTCCAAATTGCTACACCCTGCAACTTCGAGTTGCCAACTTTGATACTGCTACACCACCTGCAACTTCGACCCTACAATTTCGGCCTTGTAGATTCTTTGAAAACCCTGATGTAACCTCCTCTTGAGACGTACTTAGAGCAAGACAACTCTCCCAAGGTCAATGAGGTCAAGACAAGGGTTTCCTCCTTCCAGCTACAAGATTATGCACTTCGTTCTATTGCAACTGGTGTTGGGTTGTCTTATATTCTTTCCACGACTAACCTACGTAGTGAACTGGGGGGTTAGAGGGGGGGCGGAGCCCCCCCTTCGTTGCACCG